>CM051392.1:10203054-10253054 GCA_028015245.1 Cardamine occulta
ATTATCTAATTTACTCACTCTAGGTTCTGTTTTAAACCACACTGTCGTGTTAATTTAACAACCTAGGATCTATATTCTAGGTGATCATGCCAGAACTAGTTTTAAGAACTACCTAGGTGAAGAACTTATCAAGTTATGAATCCTAACCAATAAATCAATCTACAATTCCATGAAAACCCTAATGAGAATCCATGAACCTAACAAGTGATCTACTCAGACATATTCATTGAAATCAAAGACATGAATTGAATAGATATCATATAAAATAGAAAAGACAAATAGAAATAGGGGTTCGAAATCTTCTCTCAAGTGTACAGAGTAATAGATCAGCCCCAAGCTCTCAGTCTCTCCAATAGTCTCTTGCAAAAAGTCAACTCTCTCTAATCTAAACCTAAAACTCTACTTAATAGCCTAAAACACGATTTAGGTCTTTTTATAAATAATTAAAACTTCTGGGCAAAGTTGCAGATCTTCAAAACTTATAAATTTTTGTGACGGCTTCAGCATGTGGCATGTGTTGATGGACACCCATGGTGGTGTCGATCGACACCAATGGTATGTCTTGGCACCAACTTCAGCTTCTCAGCAACAAATGCTCCAAAACGCTCCAAAATGTCCAAAAGTTCCCAAATGTGCATAAACCTGTAAAAGACTCTAATATGACTCTAAAGACACATAAAAGACTCAATAAAGAACATATATCATTGCTTAAAAACCATGATATATCAACTCCTTCAGACTTAGCTTTTGCTTGCCCTCAAGCAAACATAGAACTAAACAAGAGAAAGAAGTTTGAAAACACAGAAACTCATTTCGTCATAGGAGCACCACACTCACATTGACCATAGTTTGAAAATACAATGACGCAGCAACCATACAAAACTTTTTGGTACTCTTTCTCTCCCCTAGACTTATTATTTTGTTTATTTTTTATTTTTTATTATTTTTTTAAAACAAATGTGTAGGGGAATAATGGCATCTCGGGAAATTTTCCTAACTTCGCTTCCAACCTTCGTGTGATCATCTCTTTCAAAGTAAAATAATGGGGTCATTGGAAATTTTCCTACCCCTTTACTCGAAAGAAAGTCATCTCATCTTTTCTCTTTTTTTTTTGAATAAAGGAGAGAAGTACCATTATTTTTATACAGGTTGTTCTGCTGTCAAGTATGAACGAAGAGTCAAGCCCTATGAACATCAATCACATCGATGAGGTAAAAGGAAAAATCATAAATTAGCTCAGGCTTTAGTGAATTTCTGCTGGAAATATGGAGGTTTCTAGTAAACCGGTCAGCCTTTGTTTTTTCCATTAGTCTTGGATGTCAGTCAAGTTCGAATCAGTGGTTACTTAATTTCCTACAAAATGTGGTGGTTTCCCCGAAAAATCATAGTTTCATACAAAAATTTTGACTCAATAAAACAAAAACTCATTTGACTCTTAAGAAAAGAAAAGAATATGTTAGTAACTACCTCCCCCAGACTTAAATAACATTGTCCCCAGTGTTATCCGACCCGAAGTTAGCAAAAATAAAATAGATAAGAAAAGAAAAGAAAAATCGAAAGAAAAATAAAAACTTACCAGTGGGTTACTTCCCACTAAGTGCTTGTTTTCAAAGTCATTAGCTTGACTTGGCCGGAGCTCAGGCATCTAATGGATCGAACAATGGCAATGAATCCCTCTGCGACATTCGTTTCATCCATGGTGGTGTATATGCATTGAGCGCATAAGGTCGATCAAGGAATACATGAATATGATGTGATCATGGCAAACACAATGAAGGAGCAGCTTGAACCTGAGCAGCTTGTAGTCGAGGAAGCTAAGAAGAAATGGATTAGCTCAACAACAACGTTTGATCCGGGAATATTAAGAGGATCACTTCAACAATTCAAGACATCTTTACAACATATTCTCAACACTATCCAGGGCAGTTTAGTGTGTGCTAATCCAACCACCCTGGTTGTGATGCAAGCCACCTAGACTTTTACCAAGAGAGGTAATCGGACTTATACTCTTTTTCCCTTGTTGGGTTTTTCCCAATGGGTTTACCAACATGGTTTTTAATGAGGTAAGGCCCGGCTACCCCAGCCTCTTGATAAAACCAGGCCCAAACTCTATCTTTTAATTCTATGTTTTATTCAAACTTTGTATTTATTTTTGTTGTGTTCCGAGGAATGGTGTTTCGAGGCATGTCTTGATGACCACCTCCTCGTCTTCTCCTTCTCCCCCCTTTATATTCTGATCTAAACTCTACATCTTAATCATCAAACATCTTATTTTCAGAACTCTTTTCTTCTTTGATCGCCTTGTTCTATGGTGTAAAGGATCATCATCCACACCTTGACAAGTTTTGAAATCTTTGGACCGTTTCATAGTCCATTGACGTTTCACATCGATCCATCCCTTGCTCTTGCCGAGTTCGGTCTTCACCCACTCGTGGAGCAAGTCCGAGTGTTCAAAGGCCATTCATCTCCTTTGGAACATCACTCATTCAATCCGCGTCACCACTCTCTCGCCATTTTCATCACTTCCGCACTCATACCCGATCATCCTACTCATCATAACCCTTGGAGACATTCAGGGACGTTGATCCTCACCTAGGATCATATCAAGTGGTAGCAGAGCTCGCTCCAACCCAGGTTGTGTCGATTCAAAATGTTTTACCCTTTCATATTCTGCAGATCATTTGAATCGATTTGTCTGTTGATTGCTAGAATTTTCATAATTGTTTGGTGTCAGATAAAATCGTGAAATCAATCGAATCTGAACCTAGTTTGAGTCTAGTAATTGATAAAATTGTTTCTGGAATTCTTTCGGCACGTTTTGATATTGTTTTGTGACTGTTCAACTGCTAGTGTCGAATCCGGAGTCACTGTCTGTCACACGTTTTGCTTGAATTTTCATAAAATATTGGCGTGTGATAAAAATTCGAAATTTGTTGTGTCTGAACCTAGAAAGAGTCTAGTTTCTAGAAAAATTGATTCTAGAATTTTTGAACATGTTTTGATAATGTTTCGTAAATCCACAATTGCATGGTCGTCCAAAAGAAAAACCAAGCAGAGAGCCATGGAGAGACAAGCCGAGACAACAAAGAGAAGAAGCAGCCTATGACTACTGTAGACCTGATGGTAAATCATCTCATGACAGTCAAAGAAAGCCTAGAAGTTTGAAGGAAGGCAGAGGAGAACACAGCTACAAATTTGGAGATACTTCACTAGATGTTGTAGCCAAGATCGAAGCCAACCTTGCAAAAACTAAACTGAAGGTCCCGATCATCAAATCAACTGAGGGAGGACATTTTCTTCGACCAACCATGCATAAAGAAGATTCTGGTCAAGCTAGAATTCTATTTGATGGATCCCAGTTTCAAGTTACTGAAGACATGCCATTTGAAAGTCAAGGAATGACTAAACCGGCAACACAAAAACAAAATCCAGAAGAGAGTAAGATAAGTGTTGATTTATTCCACACCCATTGTCTAGTGAAGGAAAGGGTTTGCAGTCTAGTAATCGATGGGGGTAGCTGCACCAATGTTGCGAGTGAGTCCATGGTTGAAAAACTTGGACTAGCGGTCATTAAGAGAGCTAAGCCTTATAAGCTGCAATGGCTTAATTATGAGGGAGAGCTGGAAGTCAAGAACCAGGTCTTTGTGCCTCTGTCCATAGGGAAATACGAAGATGAAGTATTGTGCGATGTTCTACCTATGGAAACAAGTCATATTCTCCTTGGAAGACCGTGGCAATTAGACAGAAGAGTACAGCATGAAGGCTTCAGAAACCGTTATTTGTTTGAACATTAAGGAAGAAAGATTGTGTTAGTTCTGATGACACCTCAAGCAGTTTATGAAGATCATATTCAATTGAAGACCAAAGCTGATACCAAAGCCAATAAAGATTGTCAAGATGTCATCAACACCATCTTGAACAAAGAAGAACCACCAGGATCACCACAAGAAGTTAAACTCCAAGAATCACCTAGAGAAGCAACAACACGTGTGTTAAAAGGGTTCACTCAAGTTGAAGCAGTTCTGGTCTACGATCAATTACCTACTGCGGTGTCAACCCATTCACAAGCTTGCCGAGCTGAAATGTTTGGTAACATCTTACAAGGTACTCAGGTAAGTTTAGCTTGCGAGTTTATTCGATATTGGAATAATTTTATTTTCACTCGTAGCTTCAAACAACCTGTTTTGAATGTTGAAATTTCAAGTATAATGCACTTGATTTTTCCCTTAAGTACCAAGAAAGATACATGTACCTTAGATGTGTGCAATGGCTTAGGCGGAATCACATCCACACGGAGCTTAACAATGGATCCATCAGAGAGAGTAACAAGAACTGAACACATCATTGTGATCAAGGAGAAACCACCAGATGCCTCACCACAAATAAAAACCTGAGGTAATTATCTAGACTCTCAAAAACGAATGAAAGCTAACTTGCTATCTCTTGGCGCAGATTGTACAATTTTGAGTTCAAAACCTTTTCAAGAAAAGAAAACTACTCTTGTGCCATTGTCGGCTCCTGAGTTTTACCTTGACAAAATTAAACTCAAAGGGAATCAAGAGCAAGGTAAGAAAGTTAATATTTTTGCTATGGTTAGTAAGGTTAATGAAGCTGAATATTTGGATCATAAAATATTTGTCTCTTTAGATAAATTTTCTTGTGTATCTAACCTTGCACTGGTGCTGCCGAGTGAGATACCTTTTCGTTCGCAGGATTTCAGAAATGTCATTCCTAGAGAGAAGTCTATTGACTCGCTACTTCCAATCTGTGATATAAAACGTCTTATTGCCTTTGAACCAGAAGCAAACATTGAGACAAATCCTTGTGACTTCCGAGACAAGCAAGGTAAGAGAATTATTGTAGCCGATGCAATAATTCCAAGGTACGTGATTCTTTTTGCTCATGAAGCTAGGTTATTGGAAGTTGAGTTCATTAAGAGGCTTTACGATTTAAATGAAAATTTTAAAAATGTGTTTCCATCTTGTGAGGAGTTTGAGCATAAGAAGTTCTTTAGGCATGGAGGATTTCTGTTTGATAAAATGTATGAACCGAATATAAATCTTGTGCTGATAGATAGACTCTCTAGGATAACACACTGCACTTCATATCCTAACACTAGAGAGGTTTTTTCTGTTTCGAGACCATTCACTGAAAGTTTTGACATTCTGGTCTATAACAAGTTGCTTATTGAATCAAAGGATAATACCTTTTGCGCCTATGACCTCTTGTTTCGAGTTTTGGTTAAAAGTGCACAGGGTAAACAAGCTGAAGAAATGAAAACTCATTCACCAGAGACGTGGTTATTTTACTTATGGCTAAAGCGGTTTACTGTCCAAGTTAATTATGACCCGTTGAAACAATGGAGAAAGGAGCAGCAACCAAACAAGAAGCAATGCCGAATGATCTTTAAGCCTGGTGAAAGTTTGTGGATTCAAATGAAAATAGGACGTTTTCCAGCCCACACAAAGATCAATGGCTACAAGACTTGCTCGCAAGGTAAGTGTTTTCGGATTTTAAACTTCATTAATTCTAACTTAATCTTTTTCCTTGCAGATTTTTTTTAATTGAGGTCAAATCCTTTTCAAGTGGGAGACGATGATGTGATCATGGCAAACACAATGAAGGAGCAGCTTGAACCTGAGTAGCTTGTAGCCAAGGAAGCTAAGAAGAATTGGATTAGCTCAACAACAACGTTTGATCCGGGAATATTAAGAGGATCATTTCAACAATTCAAGACATCTTTACAACATATTCTCAACACTATCCAGGGCAGTTTAGTGTGTGCTAATCCAACCACCCTGGTTGTGATGCAAGCCACCTAGACTTTTATCAAGAGAGGTAATCGGACTTATACTCTTTTTCCCTTGTTGGGTTTTTCCCAATGGGTTTACCAACAAGGTTTTTAATGAGGTAAGGCCCGGTTACTCTACCCTAGCCTCTTGATAAAACCAGGCCCAAACTCTATCTTTTAATTCTATGTTTTATTCAAACTTTGTATTTATTTTTGTTGTGTTCCGAGGAGTGGTGTTTCGAGGCATATCTTGATGACCACCTCCTCGTCTTCTCCTTCTCCCCCCTTTATATTCTGATCTAAACTCTACATCTTAATCATCAAACATCTTATTTTCAGAACTCTTTTCTTCTTTGATCGCCTTGTTCTATGGTGTAAAGGATCATCATCCACACCTTGACAAGTTTTGAAATCTTTGGACCATTTCATAGTCCATTGACGTTTCACATCGCTCCATCCCTTGCTCTTGCCGAGTTCGGTCTTCACCCACTCGTGGAGCAAGTCCGAGTGTTCAAAGGCCATTCATCTCTTTTGGAACATCACTCATTCAATCCGCATCACCACTCTCTCACCATTTTCATCACTTCCGCACTCATACCTGATCATCCTACTCATCACAACCCTTGGAGACATTCAGAGACGTTGATCCTCACCTAAGATCATATCAAAATAGCACCTGGGTGGGATGTTTGTCTAGGTGTGATACTTATTTTCCCTGTAAAATCATTAAAAGAGAAAACAAGCGCTCTACGATAATCTCGTTGTTTGGTTAACTGTAAAACAGTCTTTGTACCTTGAAAAGTCTTATTGATGATATCAGAGGGTTTGGGTCAAAGTACGTACTTAGCTTTTCCCTGGGTGGATGGTGTGTGGGATGTGGAGCTTTCTGTTTGACAACAGCTCTCAAACTTGCAGTATTGAGACCATTCCGAAAACCAGCTGTTTCAAAAAAATCTGGGCCAATGTCGAGTCTGGTGTCGACCGATACCCTGGTGGTGTCGATCGACACTGAGCCTGTATCTTGGATATCTGCACTTTTTCTGCAATTCAGCTATGTAATCCTTGTCTCCATCACAAAAACGTCTTCTTCCAGTAACTTGTCAGTGAGTAGAACCTCATCTGGGAGCCTAGTCCGAAAGAAATGCTCACCACTCCATTTCTCTAGCTCAGAAGCTTGGTTATTCACTTGCTCACTAGGAGTCAACTCCTCGACATCCCCAGCAGTAATGTATGTGGAGGTTTATACAGGAAATGCTTGACCATCAATGGTGGATGTCTTTCTCAGCTTGTCCATGTCAAAGTTCATGACCAGATCACCCAAATTCAAGCCTATCCTTCCTCCCTTTACATCAATCATGGCACCAGTTATAGCCAAGAAAAGTCTTCCCAGAATTAGAGGATCCCTACATTTTTCCTCATATTTCAACACCACAAAGTATGTGGGAATCAAGCAATCACCAATTCTTACTAGAATATCTTCTAAAACACCTTCTGGAATCCTTTTGGATCGATCAGCCAAGATAAGATAGATCCTCGTCGGCTTAAAATCAGTCATCCCTAGTCTTACAGCAACAGAATAAGGTATCAAGTTGATACCTGAGCCAAAATCACAAAGAGATTGAGAAAATCTTCCTCCGGAGATGGAGCAATCGAGCACAAAACTTCCTAGATCATGTAGCTTCTCAATAATCATACTCTTAATCATGACACTAACTTGTTCATAGACAATCACTTTCTTTTACTTTCCTTTCCTCTTTTGTGGGGTTTGGTTCAAGAAAATCGCACTAATGTCTGTGGTAAGCAAAGCTCCTTCCTCAAGACTCACACCATTAGTAACCATTATCTTAACATACCTCTTGAGTGGAGGTGAAAGCTTGGCTGCATCACTAGAGGGAGTTCAATCATCACTTTATCCATCATTACTTTGCATCTGGCTTCCTCCATCTCTTGTTTAGACTTCCTAGGAGTTCTTGGGAAAGGAACCTTTGGTTTGTAGACCTGTTCCTTTGAAGTTTGTGGCTTTTCAGAATTTAGTGTTTCAGATGACCCCTTGTGTCGATCGATACCCTGGTGGTGTCGATCAACCTAACCTGTATTAATCATGTCTTTAGCTCGTGGTTGTTGGTGTCGATCGATACCAGAGGTGGTGTCGATCGACACTGGCTTTTCATAACTCCGAGAATCCCCATCTTGTTGTTGGTGTCGACTGATACCAGGAGGTGTGTTGATCGACGCAGCTACCACTTCTGCAACATCCTCTTTGATTTCTTCTAACTCCGCAAGTTCATATCTACTTTCCACAAAAATGACATTGCAGGCATGGTTAGGGTTGTTCTTAGTCCTTCCAGGAAGGAATCCTTCTTATCTTTTAACAGCTCCAATAGTCTGTGCTACCTGAACATCCAGCTTCTTGACATGAGTACTCAAAGCTTCAAACTTCCCATTCAAGTGGGTGTAAAGAGTATCAATCTTCACATTGAAGTCCACGGTGATCTTCTGCTGACCTTCCAGAATCTGTTCTAACATAGACTTCATCTCACTTTCTTCAGTTTTTGGAGGGGGCCTTGGTAAGAAGAGTTTCTTCTGGTACTCAGGCCTTGGCGTATATCCATATCTTTGTCCCTGATATCCAGCTCCATTGACGTAGTTGACATTCTTTTCCTTAAAACCTCTCAATAGTTCATAGGTCTCAACCTTTGTAGCAAATTGAACTGATTTCTTACCCACAAGAAGACTGTGAATCGTGTCCAACTTAGTCTTCAGCTCAACAATCTGTTTTTCATCAATGTTTCCAGCTTGCTTCTGTCTCTCAAGGTCAGCATTCTTGGTGCTATTACTAGACACCAAGTTCTCAATCAGCACATAAGCTTCTTTTGGAGACCTTGTGTTGAAATTTTCGTTGCTAGCAGCATCTAGAGCCATCTGATATCTCCAATCCACACCTCTGAACCACATTAAAACCATGATGCGGACAATCTCTCTGAGAAGCCCTGAATCTCACCCAAGCAGCCTTGAATGCTTCAGTCGGTCTCTGTGTAAACTGAAAGATGTTATTCCTCTAATTCTCTGACCTCGCATCATCATAAAAGTTCTGCAGGAAAGCTCTCTTGGTATCCTTCCAATTGGTTAAAGATCATGTCAGCAACTGCTTCAACCAATAAGCTACTTCACCACTAAGAGAATGTGGGAAAAGCTTACAAAAGAGGTAATCATAGCTGACTCTCTACGCCTGTAACAGCAACTAGTACTATAGGGTTTCCATTATCATCGTCTCTGCCCTAAATTATTGCACACATGACCCTCTTGGTCCCTAAGAACACCAGCATCATCCTGAAGTAAAATCATACGATCAGCCATTTCCACTGGTTTCTTTGTTTTCTTTCCTGCTCGTTCTAATTTTGCTAGCTCTTGATTAGAAAGAGACAAAAGCTGACTGTATTTATTGCTCATGGTAGCATGCTTAGGCGTACACCTGAAACACGCAAGACAAAAACAAAGAACTACGTAAAAAAAACAAAAAACAAGAAATAAATTAAATTTACAAAAAGACCCAAGTCGTGTTTCGGAGTCTTTATTAGGGTTTTTAGTTCTTATTTATGTATCTAAGCTTTTTGAAAGGAGACTTTGAGAGAGATTGAGAGCTTGGAGCTGATTTACTCTGTACTTCTAAGAGAAGATCTTGAACCCCTGTTTCTATTTTTTTTTAGTTTATTTATGATATCTATTCTATTCATGTTCATGTTTTCATTGATTATGTCTAAGTATATCACTTGTTAGGTTCAAGGATTCTCATTAGAGTGTTTCAAGGGTTTGTAACTTTGATTGATTGGTTAGGATTCACAACTTTATAAATTCTTCACCTAGGTTGTTCTTAATGCTAGATCTAGCCTGATCACCAATGCATCTAGATCTTAGGTTATTGAATTATCACGACAGTGTGATTTGAAACTTGACAGAACTTAGAGTAAGCAAATGAGATAATTACAAAAATCAAACTTGAACTTAATGCTTGTTTAAAACTTGAAGTCTCACAAAGGAATTTGGTTTCTTAGGTTTTAAGCAGAGAGAATTTTCACAGCGGGAGTTGGTTAGTTCTAAGTTAGTGTTTTGAGTTCTAGAACTAGAATTTAATTTGATCCTAGCCAATTCTTTGATTTACATTTCCTTAATTCCTGAGAAATTCTCTGAGCTTGATGTTTTTCCCATTTGAATACAACAACTCTTATTTACTTTTCTGCATTGTTTTCACTTATCACCTCTCTTGCTTAGCTTAATTCGAAACTAAAAGATCTATTGTGAAATGTTATGAGTCTTTGTGGATTCGACCCCTATATACTACAATTGCATATCTGTGCACTTGCGGTGAAGCTCTAGGGTTTAAACTTTGAGCATATCAAGTTTTTGGCACCGTTGCCGGTGACTCTTGTTTCCAATAGATTTAAGTGTAAAATTTAGACTAAGCTTTTATTTTTTCTGTTTATAATACATAATTTCTTTTCTTCTTGTCTTGTGTATTTCAGGTGTATGCCTAAGCGTGGTACCAGGAGCATCAAAGACAGTCAGCTTTTGTCTCTTCCGAATCAAGAGCTTGCGAAGTTAGAACGAGCAGGAAGAAAAGCAAGGAAACAGCCGGAAATGGCTGAACGTGTGATAATACTTCAGGATGAAGCTGGTATTCTTAGAGACCTAGAGGGTCATGTGTGCAACTACCAAGGACAGAGACTTAATGATAATGGTAACCCCATTGTGCTAGTAGCTGTTGCAGGCACAGGAAATGCACAAGAAAACGCGCCAGCGCGCGTGGGAAGATGGAGAACGCTTGGAGATTACAACAGACCTGATAAGTTTTATGCGAACATGTCTGCGATTCGACTTCCCACTTTCCAGCGAGCTGATTTTAAGCTGAAGCCATCCTATTACATGTTAGTTGGACATCATCCTTTCCATGGGCTTTCTCATGAGCACCCCATGGATCACATTGAAAGGTTTGAAGATCTGGTAACTAGCATGAAGTACAACGGAGTCAGCTATGACTACCTCTTTTGTAAGCTTTTCCCACACTCTCTTAGTGGTGAAGCAGCTTATTGGTTGAAGCAATTGCCTACAGGGTCTTTAACCAATTGGGAAGATACCAAGAGAGATTTTCTGTGAAACTTCTATGATGACACGAGGTTTGAAGATTTGAGGAATAACATCTCTCAGTTCACGCAGAAACCTACTGAAGCATTCAAGGCTGCATGGGTGACATTCAGGTCTTACCAGAGAGATTGTCTACATCATGGTTTCAGTGAAGTTCAGCTGTTGGGTATTTTCTTCAGAGGTGTTGATTGGAGATATCAGATTGCTTTAGATGCTGCTAGCAACGGAAATTTCAACACAAGGTCTCCAGGAGAAGCATATGAGTTGATTGAGAACTTGACGTCTAGTAATAGCACCAAAAATGCTGATTTTGGGAAATAGAAGCAAGCTGGGAACATAGACGGCAAACAGATTGCTGAGCTGAAGACTAAGCTGCATTCGGTTCATAACATTCTGGTGAATAAAAAGATGGTTCAGTTTGCTGTAGAGGTTGAAACCTTCGTGCCTGAGGAAGAAGGATGTGATGAAAAAGATGTGAATTACATCGATGGGACAAGTTTTCAGGGTCAGAGATTTGGTAATCAACAAGGTAGAAGTGGTTAAACCGGGAATAATCAGAGGAACACTTACTCAGGTAACCAAAACTCTTCTGGTTATGTTTCTAAGCCGCAGTACCAGAAGCCCTTTCAGAGCAACAATAGTTTCACAAGGAACTATGGATCCTCATCTTACCAGACACCTCCTGCACCAACCGAGCAAAGTGAGATGAAATCTATGCTTGAGCAGATTCTAGAGGGTCAGCAGAAGATTACAGTTGATTTTAATGGCAATATTGATGCTCTGTACACAGACTTGAATGGGATGTTTGAAGCTTTGAATACTCATGTCAAGCAATTGGATACTCAGATTGCACAGACTGCCGAGTCTGTGAAACGACAACTCAAAGTTCTTCCAGGAAGAATGGATGCTAACCCGAAGTATCAGTGCAGTGTCGTGACATTAAGAAGTGGTAACAAGCTTAATCATGTACTTAGAAGTGGATTAAGTGTTGATGAACTCGTGGAATTAGAAGAAATTGAAGAATATGTTGCACAAGAGGTACCTGTGTTGATCGACACCCCCTCTCGTGTCGATCGACACCAACCATCATCTGAAAAATCACCAAGTTCCAATGTGCCTGTTTCGATCGACACCCCCTTTAGTATCGATCGACACCAACCATTAGGAGACGTACCATCAAATCCATTGACCAGTGTCGATCGACACAACAGTGGTGTCGATCGACACCAAGACACTTCTGAGAAACCGAGTTCTACGAAGCCACAGATTTCAGGAGAACGAGATTACAAGCCTAAGGTACCTTTCCCCAAGAATCCCAAGAAGTCTAAACAGGAGCTTTATGAAGCTAAGTGCAAATCTATGATGGACAAGCTCAAAACCGCCACTGTGGTTAAGAGATGTTTGAAGAAGTTACTTACGCAGAGTATGCGGGATGAAGAAGGTGCCATGATGATCTCTGAGGTATGTAGTGCTGTGATTTTGAACAGAATTTCAGAGTAGCTCAAGGATCCAAGAAGTTTTGTTTTGGATTGTTTTATATTCAAGGACAGATTCAAAGGTGCACTATGTGATCTTGGTATGACTGATTTCACGCCTACAAAGATTTCTTTGATTTTAGCTGATAGAAGTATCAGGATTCTAGAAGGTGTGCTAGAGGATGTGCTTGTGCGCATAGGGGAATGCATGATTCCCACTGATTTTGTGGTGCTGCAATTCACTGATGAGCCAAGGGATCCCCTTATCCTAGGAAGGCCTTTCCTAGCTACAGCATGTGCACTTATTGATGTGCGGAATGGTAAGATAGCTTTGAATGATGGGGATTTGGTTATGAACTTTGATATGGATAAGCTTGTGAAGCGACCCACCATAGACGGACAACCGTTCTATATGGACAGTCTCAGTAATCTCGCAGAGGAGATTTTCTATGAGATGCGTTTTGAAGACCCTCTCGAGAGAGCTTTACTTAATTCTACGCATGGGGTTGAACATCTAGATGATATTGCTGCTGTGTATAACAAGATGATGGATGCTAGTGAGAGTGTGATGCACTTGATCACACAAGGAGAACTTGTTGGTAAGCCCAAGAAAGTTACAAAGATGAGTGACTGAAGCTAGGAAAAAGCTCCAAAGATTGAGCTTAAACAGCTCCCTATCGGGCTAAGGTACGCATTTCTAGGACCTAACTTAACTTATCCTATCATTGTTAATGCTTCTTTGAACAACACAAAGCTTACCCTATTGTTAAGTAAGCTGCGCAAGTATCGCAAAGCTCTTGGTTATTCTCTTGATGACATTTTAGGTATCTCTCCGGACTTGTATATGCATAGGATACGTCTTGAGGATGAGACGAAATCATCAATTGAGCATCAGAGGAGGTTGAATCCAAATTTGAAGGATGTTGTCAAGAAGAAGATTTTGAAACTCCTAGAAGCTGAGATAATATATCCTATCTCAGACAGCGATTGGGTTAGTCCAGTGCATGTGGTTCCTAAAAAGGGGGAGTTACAGTAGTCAAGAATGAGAAGGATGAGTTGATCCCTACGTGGACTGTGAGTGGACACAAGATGTGCATTGATTACAGGAAGTTGAATGCTGCGACACGGAAAGATCACTTCCCAATGTCGTTCATCGATCAGATGCTTGAGAGGTTAGTCAATTATCCTTACTATTGCTTTTTGGATGGATATTCAGGTTTCTTTCAGATCCCTATCCACCCCGATGATCAGGAGAAGACTATGTTTCAATGTCCCTACGACACTTTCGCATACCGCAGAATGCCATTTGGACTATGTAATGCCCCATCGACATTCTAGAGATGCATGATGTCCATATTCACGGATATGATAGAGGATTACATGGAAGTATTAATGGATGATTTCTCATTTTATGGATCCTCTTATCATGAATATTTGGATAATCTATGTAAATTGCTTGCTAGATGCGAACAGAAGCACCTTGTTTTGAATTGGGAGAAATGTTACTTTATGGTTCGAGATGGCCTTGTTCTTGGACATAGGGTTTCGAAGGATGGGATTAAGGTTGACTGCGCAAAGATTGAGGTAATGAAGAGTTTGCAGGCACTGGATTCTGTCAAAGTTGTGAGAAGCTTCCTAGGACATGCTGGTTTTTACAAGAGATTCATCAAAGTCATCAGCAAAAGTACGCGACCATTGACCGCTCTGCTATGTAAAGATGCAAAGTTTGAGTTCACCGCTGAGTGCCAATCAGCTTTCGAGCAGATTAAGCAAGCATCGGTTAATGCTCCAATAGTACAATCTCCGGACTGGGATTTACCCTTCGACGTAATGTGTGATGCTAGTGACTTTGCAGTTGGAGATGTACTTGGACAAAAGAAAGACAAGAAATTTCACGCCATTAACTATGCAAACCGAACGCTTGATGATATACAGAGAAACTATGCAACTACCGAAAAAGAGTTATTGGCTGTGATGTTTGCATTTGAGAAGTTCCGACAGTTCTTGGTTGGCTCTAAGGTGATAGTACACACAGATCATTTGGCTCTGAAGTACTTAATGCAGAAAAGGATGCAAAACCAAGACTTCTTCAGTGGATTTTGCTTTTTCAGGAGTTTGATATTAAAGTCTGGGACAAGAAAGGCATTGAGAATAGAGTCACTGATCATTTATCTAGGATCCGAGTTAACGACGAAGTCACTATTGATGATTTTCTACCTGAAGAGAATGTATATGGAGTTGTAGTTCCAAAGGACACACCTGATGCATGAGAGCATTATAGTCAAGCTCGTAACATTAAACAAGCGCTGAGTGGGAGGAAAATCACTGGTAAGTCTGTATATACTTTAATTTTGAGTCTTGTTTTGTTTAGTTTTTTGTTTTTGCATGTTAGAGTCATTGAAAAACATAAAAAAGAGCTCTTTGTTGACCACGAGGGTCGGTGTCGATCGTCACCTACCCTTGGTGTCGGTCGACACCCATGCAAATAAGAGAAACCATGATCAATAGTGCTGGTGTCGATCGACACCACCAGTAGTGCCCCATGAGGTAACCATATAATTTTTTTCTTCTTCTTCTTCTTCCCCCCACTCCGTATTTCGCGAAAACCATAGCAAACCCGCACCCCCAAATCTCCAAATCCTACGATTTTGCACAAAATCGAGTGATTCAAAGCCATACAATTATTAGGTTTCAGTGCTTATCCCATTTCTACACTCCATTTACTCAAAATCTAAGATATGTTATTCAAATCTTCAGTTTTCATCTTGGAACCCTAAAACTTGGATCTTCAGTTTTAGTTTTTTATAGCTTGAATTGTTGGTTTAATCTTGTTTATCTAAGCTATTAGAGGCATTCTATAACTTTGATTAGTGATTTCTTAGGATGATTTATGCAGTTTTGGGAATTATTGGTCTTGACGCCGAAATCACTTAGTGTTTCATATAGGAATGAAAATTGGAACAATTTGCCTTGGATTTACATTGGATTTGACATTGTGGGCTGTTGTTTGTGAAGTTTGGCATCCAATTTTGCATTTTTCTGAAATTTACATTTTGCCTAACTTGCGGGGTTTCTCGTTTTTCATGTTTTTGGTGCAAATGCCTCCTAAAAAATCCCGTCAACAAAGAGATGGTGCATCCAGTTCACAGATACATGCACCTTCTCCATCACCGCCTCACTCACCACCCCCTCACCCCCGTTCCCTCTATCTCCGCAGTATCTTTTCACGCAGATCCGCGCCCCTGGCCTAAAGCTGAGCACCTCAAGATCAAGAGCAGGGTCAACTGGGTCAACGATCTGAAGACGGAGACAAAGAAACCTGAATGTCTTAACCGACCTATCTCCGACGACTGGGACGAGTATAACATGATGTTTTACAAGGTGTGATTATCGGTGGAGATCAAGCCCACCCGTTTCATTGATCAGCAGACTATTCAGGTGATGGACATTCGAGATGATGTCCTCAGGATTCTACAGCGGATTGGGTTAGGTACATTGGCGACATTACAACCTGTATCCTAACTTGGTACGATAGTTTCTCGCTACCTGCCGGATCTCCTACACCAAAGAGCGGGCCAAGGTCGCACAAGAAGGGGTTATGTCCTTCATGTGGAAGGGAGTAAGGTATCGAATCCATATTCATGATCTCTGTGTTTTAAATGGTTTCAGGAAGAACTCAAAGAGAGCGGTTCTCACCCCCGAGTGGCATGACATTCAGACGTTTTGGTCTCTTTTTGGTAACGGGGTTTATGACTCCAAAGAGAGCAAGCAGACAGAGGTCAGACATCTGGTCCTGAGGTATGTCTTATGTGTTCTTGGGAACACCATCCTCTGCAAGGCCGAGCCGAGCAAGATAAGGAAGTTTGAGCTCATTCTCCTATATCACGACATTGGTCATATAATACCCGAGGTGCTATGGGAGTGGAGAGAGCCGTGCGACGATCTCAACATGGGTGCTGTGTTCGCCAACCATCTCTGCACTCTGAAGACCAAGGCATTTGCAGGGAAGAAGATTGAGGGTGTCGGGAGTCTTTTGACTCCGATTTTTGAGTACTTCGGGATCGACCTGACCAAAAACACCATCAACACCGATAGGTTACTCATTGATCAAGACCACCTGCGAAGCGCTACTTGGATAAAACCCGGCCTCTATTGGGTTTCCACCGACGCACATGACCACAACTAGAGTGTCTAACTTCCTCTGCCTGAACTCACGTCCCTCGCCGATGATGACTTTGAGCGCCTGAGCTTCCAGCCGGACCGCCGACTCCTCCACTCCGTCCCACGCCGCAAGCTCCGTAAGGGAGCCTCTTCTAGCTCTGCACCTGCTGCTACTGAGGATGAGGCAGTTGATGAGCGTACTAGTGCCCTGCCCCTTGACCTTACATTTCCGGAGCCTCCAGCAGGCTATAATGAGGATGGCCTAGCTTTCAGATGCTACATGGTCAGTACTATACGCGGGATGTTAGGGATGATTTCTGCTGGTGTTACTTGCATATGCCCTGCTCCACAGACTCGTAGACGTCGTCGCTCACCCACACCAGATGCTGCCACTGTTGCTGCAGCCTATGCTGACGACGACGAGCATTAGCTTCCTCCTGCATTTTTCATTTTTCTGGTTTTTCTTTTCTTTCCCTTTTTAGCTTTTATGCTTTTGTTAGCTTTATGATATTTTTATGTTTTCTTTTAGTTTTTCTCTTTATCCTTGTCATTTAACTCTGGGAATGGATTATGATAATATGTTGCAGTTCTTATGTTTGGTTTTGAGTTGTTTATCATAGCTTATAGGTTCTTATTCCACCCGTTTGCGAAAATCCGTGTTGATGCATATGGCTTGTGTCGATCGACACCACTAACTGTGTCGATCGACACCACCACTAAACTGAAACCAACAATGTCGATTCAAGCCTGTGTCGATCGACACCAAGCTGTGGGTCAATCGACACAGGTACCATGTATAGGTAATTTTCATTTTCCCTTATTCAGAGTTTTTCGTTTTCTATTTTCACCGAACTCATGCTTGTATAACATTAGGGACAATGTTGTTTAAGTTTTGGGGAGGTAGTTACTAACATTATCTTTTCTTTTCTTAAGAGTCAATTGATTCTTTGTTTTATCGAGTCAAAATGCTTTATGAAACTAGGATTTTTTTAGGAAACCACCATATTTTGTAGGAACTTAAGTAACCATTTGGTTTGAACTTGACTGACATCCGAGACGTCTATATCTCCAGCAGAAATCCACTAAAGCCTAAGCTAATTTCTGATTTTTCTTTTTACCTCATTAATGTGATTGATGCTCTTAAGGCTTGACTCCTCATTCATACTTGGCAGCAGAACAACCTATGTATACGAAATGGTACTCCTCTCCCCTATTCTAAAAAAAAGAAAAAAGAAAAAGATGAGATGACTTTCTTTCAAGTAAAGGGGTAGGAAAATTTCCAGTGACCCTGTTATTTTACTTTGAAAGAGACGATCATACGAAGGTTGGAAGCGAGGTTAGGAAAATTTCCCGTGATGCCATTATTCGCCTACACCTTTGTCAAAAAAAAAACATTAAGAAAAAAGAAAATAACAAGTCTGGAGGAGAGAAAGAGTACCAAAAAGTTCAGTAATGGTCGCTGTGTCATTGTATAGTATGGGAATGAGTCTAGAAGGTCCTTGACATTGAGATCAGAGATGAGACCCGGCGATGAGGGCTTATGGACTCTGTTGTAAAATTGTGGGTTGAATCTAGAAAACTGTGAATGTTTACGGTGAAGTACATGGTGGTCTGGATCCTGTCAGGTAAGAACTCTTAGTGGTTTACTATAGTGAATGTGAGTGTGGTGCTCTTATGACGAAAAGAGTTTCTGTGTTTTCAAACTTCTTCCTCTGGTTTGGTTCTATGTATGCTTAATGGTAAGCAAAAGACTAAGTCTGGGAGAGTTGATATATCATTGTTTTTACAGTTTTTAAGCCATAATATATGTCTTTAATTGAGTCTTTTTAAGTGTCTTTAGAGTCCTAGTAGAGACTTTTACAGGTTTACACGTTTTTAGAGATTTTTGGATCTTTTGGAGCATTTTGGAGTATTGTTGCTGAGAAACAGAAGCTGGAGTACACATAGACCCCTGGTGTCACCTGTTGAAGCCATACACGAAAATTTACAAGTTTTGAAGATTTGCAACTTTGCCCAGAAGTTTCTATTATTTACAAAAAGACCCAAGTCGTGTTTCTGAGTCTTTATTAGGGTTTTTAGTTCTTATCTATGTATCTAAGCTTTTTGCAAGGAGACTTTGAGAGAGATTGAGTGTTTGGGGCTGATTTACTCTGTACTTTTGAGAGAAGATCTTGAACCCCTGTTTCTATTTCCCTTTTAGTTTATTTATGATATCTATTCTATTCATGTTCATGTTTTCATTGATTATGTCTAAGTAGATCACTTGTTAGGTTTAGAGATTCTCATTAGGGTTTTTCATGGGTTTGTAACTTTGATTGATTGGTTAGAATTCACAACTTTATAAGTTCTTCACCTAGGTTATTCTTAATGCTAGATCTAGCTTGATCACCTATGCATCTAGATATTAGGTTATTGAATTATCACGACGGTGTGATTTGAAAGTTGACAAACTTAGAGTGACCAAATTAGATAATTACAAAAGAATTTGGATTAGATAATTTGTGAACAAATCAAACTTGAACTTAATGCTTGTTTAAAACTTGAAGTCTCACAAAGGAATTTGGTTTCTTAGGTTTTAAGCATAGAGAACTTTCACAACGGGAGTTGGTTAGTTCTAAGTTAGTGTTTTGAGTTCTAGAACTAGAATTTAATTTGATTCTAGCCAATTGTTTGATTTACATTTCTTGAATTCCTGAGAAATTCCCTGAGCTTGACGTTTTTTCCATTTGAATACAACAACTCTCATTTACTTTTCTACATTTTTTTCATTTATCACCTCTCTTGCTTAGCTTAATTCGAAACTAAAGGATCTATTGTGAAATGTTGTGAGTCTCTGTCGATTCGACCCTTATATACTACGATTGCATATTTGTGCACTTACGGTGTAGCTCTAGGATTTAAACTTTAAGCATGTCACTTAAAATCTAAGAAACCAAATTTCTTTGCGAGACTTAAGGTTTTAAACAAGCATTAAGTTCAAGTTTCATTTGTTCACAAATTATCTAATCCAAATTCTTTTGCAATTATCTAATTTACTCACTCTACGTTCTGTCAGATTTTAAACCACACCGCCGTGTCAATTTAACGACCTAGGATCTAGATTCTAGGTGGTCAGGCATGAACTAGCTTTAAGAACAACCTAGGTGAAGAACTTATCAAGTTATGAATCCTAACCAATAAATCAATCTATAATTCCATGAAAACCCTAATGAGAATCCCATAACCTAACAAGTGATCTACTCTGACATATTCATTGAAATCAAAGACATGAATTAAATAGATATCATAAAAAATAGAAAAGAGAAATAGAAACAGAGATTTGAAATCTTTTCTCAAGTGTACAGAGTAATAGATCAGCCCCAAGCTCTAAATTTCTCCAATAGTCTTTTGCAAAAAGTGAACTCTCTCTAATCTAAACCTAAAAACCTTACTTAATAGTCTAAAACACGATTTGGGTCTTTTGTAAATAATTAAAACTTTTAGGCAAATTTACAGATCTTTAAAACTTGTAAATTTCCGTGACAACTTCAGCATGTGGCCCGTGTCGATCAACACCCATGGTGGTGTCGATCGACACCAATGGTATGTCTTGGCACCAACTTCACTCTTTCATCAACAAATGCTCCAAAACACTCCAAAATGTCCAAAAGTTACCAAATGTGCGTAAACCTGTAAAAGACTCTAATATGACTCTAAAGACACATAAAAGGCTCAATAAAGAACATATATCATCGCTTAAAAACCATAAAACCATGATATATCACAAGGATATACTCATCATAATCCCCTACACAGATGCATCAATCCTAAATGAAATGCAACTAGACTCAATCCTAAAATACAAATGCAACTACATGAACACTCTGTTTTTGTGAAATGATTTTCAATTTTATGGGGTTTTATATGCAATAGATGATGACTCAAAATATGCAAAATTTGAAAAAAAAAACAGAAAACAATTTCAAATACATGTCAAACCCTCCCCCAAACTTAAATTACACAGTCCCTTGTGTAATAAAAATTCAAAAGAGAATTCAAGAATCGAAAGAAATCTAAACTAAATGCGATGGTATTTACAATGAAGGGTTGGAGTTGTTACCTCCAGGTTGGTTGAAGAAGGTGTATGTGTATGCCTCCATGCTTTCCCGAGTTTAATCAAGAACTGAATTCGAGTTGGTGGGTTCTTCGATGTAGAACTCGGTCTGGCCAACTCGATGTGGCATCAAGTCTGCCCTTCTGATGTTGAACTGGGTCTGGTGACCGAGTTCTCTAGCCGGGTCCTCTCCTTGGTCCAGTGGAACTGGCCCTTCTCTTTCTCTGTATTGGATCCTCAGGTGATTTTCTGGGAGGACCCATTGGGATACTCCTTCTCGGCCTGAAACTAAAGGACCCACTTCTTCTCGATGAGGCCTTGGAGGATGGACTTCTGCTCTTCCCCTGAAGCCCTTTGATTTGACTTTTCATTCCTTTAACAGAGTCCTTAAGCTCTTTAATTGTGCTCTTCAGGGCTTTCAACGTCTTATCTTGCCATTTGCTCTATTTCTGGAGTAGGCTGATACGACAATTGGCTTCTTTGAGGGTTTTAGCTAGAGGCTCGTCACCAAACATGTAGCACACTGGTTCTTGCTTATCTTCAGCCTTATCTTCAATGGGGTCTTCTTGGACCGGCACTGCTCTAGGATCATAAGGGACTCCACAGGTGGGCATAATTCTATGTTCTAAGCAAACCTGATCTTCGTGAGAGGTGAATTTGAGAGGACCAGTCTAGCTTCTCCAACCACCGGATGGGTGAACTTGTAGATGTAGCTGTCGTTTAAAATCTTATTGTCTAGAAGGTGCTGCTTGGTGAGGTTGTCAAGGTGGGTAATCAATCTCCCTTGACCACTCTATAGGTTTCCCATCATCGGTGATCACAGTGAAATTTCCTGAAGGTGGAACCTGTTTGAAGCTCAATGTTTTGGAAGAAAAACCATGAACTATACCTTGCAGCTCTTGCACTTGATTATGTAGCTCAACCACAATATCTTTCAGGGATCTTTTAGCTTGATTCTGCCACTTAGACTTTTCTTTGAGTTCAATCCACTTATTTGACCTATCTTTATCAGACTCGAGAAGACTCGGTTTGTGGACCAAGTTATATGCTTGAGCTTGCTTCAAACTTGTGTCTTTTTAGCTTTAGACTCTATCTCTGATCAAACAAATTCGTTACAGACCCTCGGCTCATCTTCACCATCTTGTCCCAATGGTGCTTCCAAAATACTCTCTTCAGTAGGCTCTTCTGGTGATCATTCAGTTACCTCATCTATCCCCATGATCGAGAGGACCTGTCCACCAATTGTGGGTCTCTTCATTGCATCGTTTATGTCGAACTTCATCACCAGATCCTTTCCAAACATGAGATCAATCTTTACATCTATTACATCAATCAAGGCCCGAATAGTGGCTACGAAGGGTCTTCCCAAGATCAAAGGATCACTAGGCTCTTTATCCATCTTCAGAACTATAAAGTCCACTGGCACATCCACATGACAGATCTGGATAGGTAAGTCCTCTAAAAGACCATGAGGTCATCTAATAGACCTATCAGCTAGCATCAAAGAGATCTTATTGGGCTTGTACTGGTTTTACCTCAGTCTCCGGGCTACAGAGAGAGGCATGAGACTCACAGATGCTCCTAGATCACAGAGACTATTCTCGAAGACTAGAGGACCTAGCGAGCATGGCAGGGTAAAGGAGCCGGGATCATCAAGCTTTTCGTGGACCACTTTCTTCTATATCACGGAACTGCATTCATGGCGCTCTTCGTCGAGGCTTTCATACTATTTAATCCTTTCCAACACTGCATTTAGAGGTATGTGTTTGATGGCTTCTGAAAGAGGCGTAACGACCTCGATTTTCTTTAGCTGCTCCTCAAAGAGATCCTTATACTTCTCCACTAGCTCTTTCTTGAATCTCTCAGGAAATGGGAGTTTTGAAACATATGCAAGAGGAATGTAGGGTGCTTTTTTCTCCTCTAGGATAACTCAGTTAGCAGACTCGGTTTGGATAACTCGGTTAGATGATCAAGTTGTATCATCGAGTTTGGCTTTTGGAGTTTCAAACTGAGCTTTTTTTTGTTGAAACCCTCCCTACCTTGAACCTCGCTGGCCTCAGTGAGAGATATACCCTCTTCCTTAGCTGGTAAGGCTGGGCCACTGCAGAGTGTGATAGCATTGATATGTGCATACTCCTTGGGGTTCTAAATAGCTTTCCTAGGGAGTTGTCCTGGAGTCTGAGAAGTTGAAGGAGATGCTCCTTTATTTTCTAAGTATTGGAGTCTGGAGTTGATTGTCTCAATCTTGCAGTTGAGAGCATTGTAGGAGCAGTCTATGTGATTCTTCATTTCGATAAGCTGTTTAGTCATATCTAAAGCACTATTGGCTTGTCCCTGTAGGATCTGCTGTATCATGTTCTTCAGAGCAGGATCTTATACATTGGATAGATGGGGTTGCTGATTTGAAAAATCTGCTGGTGCATTGAGGGTTTGTTGCTGTTGATATCCTCCTTCGAATTGTTTCTTAGGAGCATACCCTTGATTCTGGTTGTAAGGAATAAAATTCTTGTTCTGAGCCTGCTGCTGTTGTGGATAGACCAGGTCTTGTGGGTTGGCCATGTTGGTGCTCTTATAAGACATATTGGGGTTTGCCTTATAGATAATAAATCCTTTGGTGTATCTATCTTGATTCTAGACATAGCTGCCCACTTCTAACTGCTCATCCTCCCCATCTTGAACTGGAATTAGCTCTTCCTCAGAAACAAAATGTACATGTTTCTGCTGTGCTAAAAGGAATTTATCAAGCTTCTCATTCAGGGCCTTTATCTCATTATTGTGCCTATCATCAGCATCAGAGGTTCTTCTTATGGTTTTGTCATACTCTTCATTGTAGGTGCCATCAGATTGGGTCAGATTCTCCACTAACTCTCAGCCATCGTCTACATCTTTGTTCAAAAAATTGCCATTGCTGGCTGTATCCATGAGTATTCGGAACTTGGACAGCACACCACGGTAGAGAGTACTCAGTAGGGATTCAGTGTTGAAGCCGTGGTGGGAGCACTTAGAGATGGAGCTTTTGAATCATTCCCAGGCTTCAGAAAAAGCTTTGATATTCTTCTGTACAAATCTAAAAATCTCGTTGTGGAGTCAGGCTATTCTTGAATTTGAGAAGAATTTTGCAAGGGAGGCTTGCTTACATTCATCCCATGTGGTGATGGAGCCGTGAGATAAGCTCTTTTCCCAGATGTGGGCTTTATCCCCAATAGAAAAAGGGAAAAGCTTCAGCTTGAAGCCATCTTCGCTAACACTATTTATCTTGGTGAGGCTGCAGAGCCTGTCGAGGTGGTCGAGGGGGTCCTCCATTGGTAGTCCATGGAAGTGATTTTCTTGTACCATGGAGATCAAGCTGCTCTTTATCTCAAAATTATTGTTCTGGATGGCAGGAGGAACGATTCCTTGTTGCTGGGTGTGCTCCTATATATCTGGGCCTCCTCTGTGCAGGAGCACCAGGTGCCTAATTTTAGCCCTGTGGGTTCTCCATTGTCACTTGCTCTTGTGTATCCTCTTTTATTTTGTCTCGCTTTTCATTGAGATCACGAGGTAGCTTGTGGATGTTGTCGAGGTAACGAATGAGGTTCTGGTTTCCTTGTGATCTTGTTTGCATACAGGAGAGGTAGACTCGATGTGATTAACTTGATAAAGCAGATCGAGTGGTGTATGAAGCAGAAGTAGAACTCGGTTTAAGGACTCAGTTGAGTAGGTCAAGTTGTAGAACTCGATGTGTTGACCGAGTGCCTTAAACGAGTTGTGCCTTGGATAGAGGTAGGACTCGATCTGTAAATTTAGTTATAGAACTCGAGTTGTAGGTCGAGTGGTACTTGAAACACATTAAATCCAGAAAGTAAATAACCAAAGTAAAATGAAAACGAACTTGATCTCAAGAGATTTGAAATCCTAAATGTAACAAACAAACACCAAATTGGCAACGACACCAAATTGATAATAGGATTTTACTATCTCAGGTTTAATTCCTCAACGCTATCATGTCATTGCAGCAGATGAGGTGTCAATCCAAATGAGTGTGTTGTTATGCAATCAGGATGTGATCAAATGCACTTAATTCAAGCCAAATAGATAATTCTTCGATAACCTAACAAGTCTAAGTTGCAAAACAAAAATGGAAACTAAGCAGAATGAGAAATCAAATAAAGCAGAAGCAGAATATCAATCAATAAGAAGCAAGGTCCTAAGGAATGGGTTCATGGATCTGTGATTCCTCCTAATCTCTCCTACATGCTTAATCAACTTCACAGAAGCTATCCCTAGACGATGAACATCATAAAAAGGTGAATCCACTCTTGTGACAGACACCAATAAACCGATGTCACTTCCTAATTTTAATACCTATTCAAATAGACAGGGAGCAGGTATCAATGAAACATAGCACAAGCAAGCATTAAGAAACAGTCTATCAATGCCAAAATGCAACTCATCCTCAAGAACCCTAATTCACTATTCAAAAATCATCCTAAAATGCTCAAACCCATAAAATGAAACAAAGTGCATATTCAGATTCAGGATGATGAGATTAGAAGGACTGTGAAGAAATTAAATGAAAAAAAGTTAAAGGAAAAGAGTAGATCTAGAATATAAAATCTCAAAGGTTCAAGGTGGCTACAGAGATAAAAGCATAAACTAAAGCAAAAGATCATTAGGGGTTTTACAGGAAATGCATAAACTAAAGCAAAATATCATTAGGGTTTTACAGGAAATGATTTTAAAGGAAGCTCTAAAACATAAAAAGACAAAACAACTAAGCCTGATTAGGATGATGGTAGAGCTCGGTCTGCAGGTCGAGTAGTAGAGGCCGAGTTGATGAAATCTTTAAACTTGGGGTCTCGGTCTTCAACTCGGTCATGAAGTCGAGTGGTGATCCTCCAAAGGTTGTGTCTTGGCATAGGACTCAACTTGTACCTCGAGTGGTGGACTTTGGTTGCTAGACCGAGTTGTTCTCATCGAGTGCTCCACACCAATCTTCCTCAATCTCCAGCAAATCTCCAAAAAGCATGAAATTGCCTTGAAAACAACCAAAAATGCAATATGTATGCAAATCTAATGCAAAACCTAATATGAATGCTAAATGAGTGAAAAGGACAGTAAATGGGGTGAAACAAGTGATGAAAATATATGTAAATGATGAGAAATACATGCTAAAATGGGGTAACATACAGAGAGATCAAATGGTTAATTCACAATTTCTCCTTCTACGCGGTGCACAACATATAAACCGTAATTATCAAAGATTAAGCACAGTAGCACATATTAAACAAGATTTGAAATTCAAAATTAAAACTTGAGCAAGAACAATTTCCCAGTTTTTTTATAAACTTACCTAATTTCATCGATTCAAAGCATTGAATGATAAACACGAAATGAACAAGCCGAATTCGAAGGAAATTTCAAGTTCTAGTGAGAATTGAGTGAGTGATAAGTCTAGATTTTACCTGTTTTAAGCATTCATTTATCATTAGTTTAGCATTGTTTCACCCCCTGTTCATACTATTTTCTGTTCTTTTTACTCATTTAGAATTCATATTAGGTTTTGCATTAGATTTGCATACATATTGTACTTTGGAGTTGTTTTCAGGAGAAATGGGAACTTTAGGAGAATATCTGGAGTTTGAGGATGGACTCGATATGACCAGTCGATCTGCTGCCAGAGTCAATGCAAATCGACCAACAACTCGAGTCTGAGTGAAAAAAGCCACCATCTTTGGGGAAGATGACCACTCGGTCTGAGGACTCGATCTCTGACCGAGTTCACCACCTGATTTGAAGCCGAGTTGAAGGCCAAGTAGTCAACCTTGAAAAATAGCTCAACTCGACCAGTGCACTCGATCTGTGACCGAGCTCTACCATCCGACTTTGGCATTTTTCTTATTTTGTCTTTTTGCGTTTTAGGGTTTTGACCAATTTAGTATAAATACCCCTTGTAGGTCAGAACCCACGAGTTATAGTACCTAAGATTTATTTTCTCTGCCTCCTTAGAACATCTTTTAGGATTTTGTAACTCAAATTTCTCTTAATCTATTACGAATTTGCACTTCATTTCTTCTACAAACTTGTTCATCTCTCCTTTATCTTTAACATATGCCAATTTTAGAGATTTCTAGGTTTGAGCATTTTTCATGTTTTTGGGATTTGAGTAGTTAATTAGGGCTTCTGAGGAATGGTTAGATCTGTGTAGGAATCCTAGTTTTCTTAGATGTTTAAGCTTGGAATTGATAGGATCCCTTCTGGATTAGTTGTTCTTAATGCTATTTCATGCTAACCACCTGGAATTAGATCTTAGGATTTCACACCGGACAGGTGCTTGTTCAAATGCCTGACCTATTGATGCTAGAGATCTATGGCTTTTCACCAAAACATTGGTAGGCAAAGCTGTATTTTGACATTGATAAACTGGAATCTAATGTTTTCCCTTGTTATGTTTCATTGGTGTTTGTTCTTTATACTCTTAGAATAGCACTAAGATTAGGAAGTGACTTGGGACTGTTGGTGTCTACCACGGTGGTGGATTCACCTTTCTTTGATGTTTATCGTCTAGGGACAACTTCTATGAAGATTTGTTAAACATCTAGGGTAGACTAGGTTGAATCACAGATCAATGAACCATTTCCTCAGAGCCTTTCCTCTCATTGATTGCTTCTTACTTTCTGCTTGCTTGCTTTAGTTCTTATCTGTTGTTTGCTTTGATCACTTAGGTTGTTAGTTTACAAACTCTCTGCTTGGATTGAATTAAGAACATCTGATCATATCTTGATTGCTTAGCATCTGATGAGAGTATGGCTAGCAAGGAGGAGGAACCAATGCAATATGGAGACGAAAATGGGGAGCAAAGGAAGCAGCTTGAACCAAAGCTACAAGGACATGAAGACTTATGCATTTCTCCGAGTCCTATCACTCGGTCCAAACAAGACAAGTTCAAGACCACTTTGCAACATCTTCTCAACACCTTTCAGGGCAGTTTAGTGTGTGCTAATCCAACTACACTGGTTGTGATCCAAGCCACCTAAACATTTATCAAAAGAGGTGATATGACTTATACTCTTTTTTCCTTCATTTGGTTTTGTCCCAATTGGGTTTTCCAAATAAGGTTTTTAATGAGGTAAGCCATATCACTCATTCATATGCCTCTTGATAAAGCCTAAGCCCATTTCTATGTCTTATCACGAAATGAAGAAGCCCAAGTCCAAAGAAGAATCAGCCGAAAATGTGAAGACTTAAAGAGTCATCTTTTTATTCAAACTATGTTTTAATGCTTTGTATTTTCGAGACTTTTCCCTTGACTCTTTTGCTGTTTTAAACTCGTGTAAGGCTTCATTTCTAAGTATCAAACTCTTTTCGTATTCTCAAACTCTCTGAAATCTGTTTGATCATTCCTTGCTTGTAATCGGATCTTCATCCTCACGCTAGCAAGTTCGATAGTCTTAGAGTCTGTCACAACTCTTAAGAAGCATTCACCTCTTGTTCATCACGTCCAAAGTCCTTACTCACGTACCGAACAAGTCTGAAAGTCTAAAGGTTCATCATCACCTTTAGAAGTTTCGCATCAATCCATCGCTTCATCACCGATTGCTTCATCGTCACGTTATTTTCATCATTTCCGCAAACCATAACGTGTCACCGTGAGAAACACACCATTTGGAGAGTATTCAGGGCCGTGATCAAACATAGGATCAAATCAAGTGGTATCAGAGCAGACTCCATCTCAGGTTGTTTCTTTTCAAATCGATTGTACTTTTTCGTATTCTGCAGAACATCTGAATTATTTTTGTCTGTTGATTGCTAGAATTTTCATAAACGTTTGGTGTCAGATAAAATCGTGAAATCAATTGAATGTGAACCTAGTTTGAGTCTAGTAATTGATAAAATTGTTTCTGCAATTTTTCGGCAAGTTTTGATATTTTTTCGTGACTGATCAACTGCTAGAGTCAAAATCCGGAATCACTGTCTATCGCGCGTCTTGTTTGAGTTTTAATAAACTATTGGCGTGTGATGAAAATCTAAAATTTGTTTTGTCTGAACTTAAAAAGAGTCTAGTTTCTATTAAAATTGATTCTAGAATTTTTTCTCGTGATTTGATAATTTATTTTGTGTCATCAAGTCGAACTGGCACTTCAGGCGTTTTAGGCAACTTAAGCGGTTACTCTGTTCCTTCTCTATGAAATCTTTTCGAGTTGCTGTGTTATCTTTGAGCATTTTTACTTGCTACTTGTTTGAATTTGGACAGGTACCATGGTGGGAATTAAAGAAGAAGGAGGTAGCAACAGTGTCAATCAGAAACAAATGTATGAAGCTCTCACGGCCGATATGGGCAGATTAATAGCTGAACAATTCGAAGCCTTTAGACTTGAGCAGGAAAACTCAAAGAGAGCACGGAAAGAACGTGATAAACAAATTCAATCTGAGGATAGTAACCACTTAGAATACTACAGTCAATCCTCTAAGTCAAGTAGTCACCGAAGAAGAAGACAAGCTAGAGAAGAGCGAGTGGTTCCTAGAGATAATCTGGCTAGAGTGAAAGTTTGTATCCCTCCTTTCCAAGGCACCAGTGACCCTGAGGAGTATCTTGAATGGGAAAAGAAGATGGAAATTGCCTTCAACTGTCTTGATTATACTGAAGAGAGCAAAGTAAAAGTTGCACCTACCGAGTTCACCGGTTATGCACTTAGTTAGTGGGATCAGTTAACTCTAACTAGGAAACGTGTAGGAGATTATCCAGTGGAGACTTGGACTCAGATGAAAAAAATTATGAGGAAAAGATTCGTGCCAAGTCACTATCATAGAGAACTACACCATCGGTTGAGAAACTTGGTACAAGGCAATAGGTCCGTTGAAGAGTATTTCAAAGAAATGGAAACTTTGATGATAAGAGCCGACATTCAAGAGGACCCAGAAGCCACTATGTCTAGATTCATGGGAGGATTAAACCGAGATATTGCTGATAGACTGGAGGTTCAAAACTATGAGGATATAGAAGAGTTGATGCACAAGGCAGTCATGTTCGAGAAACAGCTTAAAAGAAAGAATTTTAAGCCCATTTATGGTTCTGCCAGGTTCAGCCAAACTAAAGAAGAAAAGCATAGTAAGGAGTATAGACCGTTCTCTAAGCCTAAGAATGAAGAGTTACCTCTTAAAGGTATTGATAAGGGGTCAAGTACGAAAGCTAGAGAAATTCAGTGTTTTAAGTGTAAGGGTTTTGGTCACTACTCTAATGCTTGTACCAACAAGAGAACCATTGTTATTCTGGCGAGTGGCGAGATACAATCAGAATATGACCGTTCAGAGGCTGAGTCTATAAAGGAGCATGTTGCAATGCCGGTAGTCGGACAACTCTTAGTCACTTGGAGAACTTTGAACTTACACACCAAGTCTGAAAAAAATGAGCAAAGAGAAAACCTCTTCCACACCCGTTGTTTAGTTAATGAAAAGGTTTGTATTTTAGTGATCGATGGGGGAAGTTGCACTAATGTTGCGAGTGAGTCCATGGTTGAGAAGCTTGGACTAGCGGTCATTAAGAGAGCTAAGCCTTATAAGTTGCAATGGCTTAATGATGAGGGAGAGTTAGAAGTCAAAAACCAGGTCATGGTTCCTTTGTCTATAGGGAAATATGAAGATGAGGTCTTATGTAATATTTTACCAATGGATGCCGGACATATACTCCTTGGAAGACCTTAGCAATCTGATCGAAAAGTAATGCATGATGGATTTACCAACAGATATTCATTTGAGTTTAAAGGCAGAAGGAACATCCTTGTACCTTTAACTCCTCAAGAAGTTCATCTAGATCAAATGGCCTTGAAGAAAAGTAAAGCCACTTCCGAAGCCAAGCTCAAACAACCGGCCAACCTTATGATCACGCCTCATCAAGGGAGTTATTCACCATCCCTACTCTTTGTGTTTAAAGAATGCTTTAATACTAACCAAACTGTGCAAGAAATTTCTAGCAAAATTCAGTTTTTCCGGAAGAACCTCCACAAGGTTTGCCGCCAATCCGTGGCATTGAACCCTAAATCGATTTCATGCCCGGAGCTTCTCTTCCCAATAAACCAGCTTACAGAACCAATCCTCTAGAAACTAAGGAACTTCAACAACAAGTCACCGAGCTCATGGAGAAAGGACATATCTGTGAATGTATGAGTCCATGTGCCGTACCCGTTTTCCTTGTTCCAAAGAAAGATGGTAGCTGGAGGATGTGTGTCGATTGCCGTGCAATCATGTAAACATAAATCAATTGGTTTGATAGATGCATAATCATAATTAACTAGAGAATAGATGAAAGATTTAAAGAAAAGAAATGGATTTGATACTTTAAATTAAGAGATTCATACAAGAGTTTATGAAAACCCAAAAGAGGTAAAAAGAGAATCTGTAAAACAAATCATAAGACATAAATTAGGTTTAAGAGTATTTATAGTAAAAGATAAAAAGAAGTTGGTTTAACACATAACCAACTAAGTAATTTCAGATTCAACTTGATTTTGGACCGGTTTAGCAACTTGAACCAGAGTTTCAGATGCGTCTCAGTGGTGTCATGACGTCGCTGCAGCATCCAACTAGAGCCCAGCAATGTCATCATCCCGCTGCAGCTCCTAGATGAATTCGCCAGGTAAGTTTTGTCTAATCTCCAGCGGTGTCGTCTTGCCGCTACGTCATACTGCTCTTCAGTAAATCGGTCATAACTCTTGAATGACAGTTCATATTATTTTTAAATTACCTCTATTAGAAAGATATCTCAATTTCCAATAACTTCCATCAAGGGTTCTGGATCTAAATCTCAAGGGAAGGCCTTCATCTGAGTCGGTCTTTGAGACACCTCGGATTGGTTCTTAATCATCATTTCTCTTATTTGCATCCAAATGATCCCTCTTGTTGCATATCTCAATCTAAAACTCACAAGACAATAAAAAACGCAAACATATGCTCATAGAATCTAATTATGTAATGAAAGCATAATAAATCTAATGATAAATGCAATCAACAATATGCTAAAAATGCTACATATTAGTATAATACCGAGAACTCGTAAGGTTGTGCGACCTAAGAGTGGAGTGGTATGAGTGTGATATCAAGAGCTTGAAAGGCCTTTGTGGCCTGAGAGCAGAGTGGTATGGGATACCCAGAACTCGTAAGAACTTCGTGCATAAGAGTGGAGTGATATGATTATGAGTTGGGAGCAATGAGTTATATGACGTGAGTCTTAAGCATAGTGACTGAATGTAGACCTCGGAAGTCGATGGTGTTGATCTCGTGATCAGGTTTTGTTGACCGGGTTAGTCAAGAATTGAGCGAATTGTTGCGATAATTGTGGGTTGAGTTTATTGCGGGTGGACTGAGCCGTTAGATTCGAGGAAGAATCTATATTAGTGGGGGAGAATTGTAACGCCCATGATCCAGAAACGGAAATGTGGAGATTATGTCAGGATTGGAGTTGAGTCGGTTTTATTCCAGTTTTGGTTTAATAAGCTGGGTTTTGATTTATTAAATTAAACCTAATTAATCCTCGATTTAGTTTTAAATTCTGGATTATTTCAAATGAGTTAGAATTAAATCCTAAACCGATTCCTGGTGAGAACTTTGCAGAGAAGCCATGGAGAATATTCCCCGGGAAATATTGAGCTGAGATTTTGTGGAGTAAAAATCAGATTTTTATCTAGTCTTATTTAAATTAAACCAGAGAAAAATCTGGGTTCATCTTAAATAAACCAAAAACCCTAATCCTTCTGTAATTAAACCGAAAACCCTAACCCTAATTTCTCCTATAATTTTTGTCGCCCCAGCCCTATTTCCTCTAGTTGTCGCCTACACCTAGAAAAGAAGAGAGAGCTGAGTTTTCTTGATTGGTGGTGGCATGAGAGAAAGAGAGAAAAGAGAGAGCTGAGTCTGTTGGGTTGTGTGGCGAGAAAGAGAGTTAAAGGGAGAGGCTGAGGCGAGACAAGAGAGTGAAAGAGAGAGACTTGTGACGGGCTGTGTGGTGTTGTGGAGAAGTGTTGGCTCTTAGGCTGTAAGAGAAGGAGGAAGTCATCGTTGACTTGTCTTATTGTTTTCCTTGTCCGAAAATCATCCTAAAGCTAAGGTGAGTGCTTGATCATGGGATTAGTTGTGATCCTAAGATTTGTTGACATTTTTTCATTTGTAGATTCAATGGATGTGGAGCTAAGCTTGTGGTTTGATTGATTGTGCATTGGTTTATTTGTCTTTTTGTTAATATGTTAATTATTTCTATGGATCATGTGTGTGTATATCCCGTAGATAGGAGGATTGCCTCACTAAGTATTTATCGAAATACTTATGCATCTCTTCGTTATGGCGCAGGAAAAGATAAAGTGTGAACGTGGAATCATGGTGAGGAGAGGAGGATGATATATCGTTTGAGGTTCTTGATTGTTGAGTTGATTACTTTAATTACGAGTAATTTCTGTGTGGTTGATGCAATTTTTGGAGTTTAAATTCATGCTAGAAAAATTGGTCAAATTATTTTGAATAATTTACGAATTTTGTGGTTAACGTTGGGATGATTAAATCATATGTTAATTGCTGAATTAATTTTATGGGTGTCTTTGTTAAAAATTAATTTGATAATTTCTTGAGTAATATTTTCTGTGGAATTTATTGGAGTTAAACTCAATTTTTAATAAATTTTGGAAATATTTTGAATTTAAATAGTTTTGAAGGTTTTCCTGAAATTTAATAGAGTCCAAATAATTATTTTAATTACTGGATAATTTAATTGATTTAATTAAAAATCTGGTGTTTTATTGAATTATTATTCACCTAGTATTGGAATTGATTTGTTTTGAGGAATAATTAATATTTATGGGAATATTAATTACTTGGTAAAAAAAACCGGGTGCGGTCATTTCAGATTGAAACATCAAATGAGTCTCTTAAATTTCAAGTAATTGCCAAAAGAAAAAGAAGCACTAGAGGTATGAATATTCAAAGCTATCTACATACCTTTACGATGATCGATTCTTATAACCTTGGGGAGCAGTGCCGACCCTAAGGGTAAGCCACATAAGCGGCAGCTTAGGCCCCTTCATTTGAAACACAGAATTCTTCTTTAAATATTGGTGATATGATGTGCACATTTCATCCTCTTTATATTGTATTCATTTATTTTTTTATGTAAATGTTTCTCTAATTATATGTTTTTCATCCACGTATTAATTTTTTGGGATCACATGGATCCACCCTTTTTGTAGATTTATGAAGTAATTTAAATAAGAAAAAACTTACAAATATTAGTAGTGTCGGCCCTTAGGGTAAGCCATTTAAGTGGCAGCTTAGGGCCTTTCATTTGAAACACAAAATTCTTCTTTCAATATTGGTGATATGGTGTGCATATTTCATCCACTTCATATTGTATTCATTTATTTTTTATATAAATATATCTCTAATTTATATGTTTTCATGTCTTTTATTTTTTCATCTGGAATCACGTGGATCCATCCTTTTGTAGATTTATAAAGTTATTTAAATAAAAAACTTACAAATATTAATTTTCTAATCTTAAAGAGGAAATGCATACATTTATATATGTATAATTTTATCTTTTAAAGTAGTTTTATGGGGTTAGCATCTTTAAAACATTTGGACAACTGAATTACATATCTAAATTTGCTAATATAATAAAAAAATCATTATATTTACTTTTAGAAAGATAAACAACAAAAATATTTTATAATAAACAAAAACTTTTAAAATTTATTTGTGAAAATATCATATTTTTGGTTTTGCTTAGAGCCCTATAAACGTTTGGACCGGCCTTGTTGGGGAGACCAATGTTTTGGGTTAAAGTGTCGTCCATGCATTCACTTCGAACTGTAGTATACTGTTACAGCCCATTTAAGTAGCTTTGACAAAAAAAAAAGAATAAGAAGCAAACTAAGATCATCAAGTTTCTTTGAATCAAGGAAAATTCTAAATTTTGCTGAAAACGTATATGCAAATTGATTGTACAAGCTCGTAAAAGAAAGATGGTAAATTTATGTACCTCTACCATACCGTATAGAAGAAGACCAAACGAGAGAACCATGGGAAATATCACATCTCTTTAAATATAAGAGTTCTAGTAGACTTATCACATTGTAACTGAAAAACAAACGCTTGAGTAAAATAAAATTGTAGTGTAAAAAAGATGAAAACTTGCAATCTCTTCTTAATTTGATGGCTTTCACATTTCAGATGCTTCCTTAGTCTTTATTGCTAAAAAATCAATCTCATCGATTTCAGTGTCACATTTTGGCACTATTCATGAACAATCTTATTATATAAACATTTATTGCTCTCACGAGAGCTCGACATGTGTCAAAATTCTAATTAATAAGATCAGAACACATGTCGGTTGATCGATAAGATTATAACACATGTAAAAATTTTGTGCTATTTGTTTCCTTAGGGTTCGAATGGTAACAGCGGACCAAGCAGAGTGGACAAAGTGGACAAAGCGGACAAAGTGTGGTCAAAGTGGATGGAGCGATAAAAGTGGATGAAGTGGAATGTGCGGGCAAAGTGGATGGAGAATAGTGCTGTAATAAGCTGAATGGTAAAAAGCGGACACAACAGACTATTTATTTGTTTAACAAAAATATTTTAATAATAAAGGATTTTGGAAAAATATTTAAATTTCATTAACATAACAAATTAAAAATTACAAATCCATTATAAATCCAAATGTAATATCAAATACTCCGATAATATTAAAATTTCATCAACATTACAAATTAAAAATTACAAATCTATTAAAATCCAAATGTAATATCAAATACTCCAATTTTTCCATAAAATATTTGCAATAGTTTCTCGAATGCTTGTCATATATTTTCTATATGGAGCATCTTCTTCATCCAACTCATATGGTGCATTGTTTTGATCATCTGTTTGTGCTTCCATAAAATCTTCAACAAAATCTGCATCTGAAAATTTTGAAACTCTAATAAAATTATGGAGTCCCATTGTCGCAATAATTACTCTATTTTGGACATCCATATCATATCTAGTGAAATCACTGAGAATTCTCCATTTCTTCTTCCATACTCCCAAAGTGCGTTCAATAATAGACCAAAGAGATGCCTGAGACCTATTAAACAACTCCTCCTTATTCCACGGAGGAGGATCAATATAGAACTGTAACATGTGGTACCTTACAACTCTATTCCATGTTGATCGATAAGGGGCTAAAAACCTTTTTTATTAGGATATCCCGAGTCAACTACATAATATTTGTCTTCAGCAAATAAAGGGAATTCATAATCACCATTTTGCGTGAGTGAAAGGACTGTTGTATCATGACGTGCACCCAGTGCTCCATTCCATACATATGTGAATAACATATTTATATCACATATTTCCATTACATTGATGCTTGTATAGTCATGTCGATTCCAATATATGGCTTGTAATTCAGGCTTTACTTTAACACATAAATGAGTTTCGTCCATAGCTCCAACAAAACCACTGAAATATGGCCAATATCATCGATCAGCTTGTAAATGTTGGGAAATCCGACATAATTGTTGTGTTGTTGGTATCTTGATGTAATATGAGGCAAGAAGTTCTATTGCTTCCAACACTTCACCAAATTTTCTATTCACGGTTTCTTGGTTTCGTCCAAATCTTAAACCAATATCCCGTTGAACTTAATTGTGTCCGCACACATGTAGAAACATAGCGACACTCTCTTCAACACTTACATTCAATGACGGTTGTAACCCATAATTTTCTTTTAAAATAGTGCACAATCCTGTGAATGCAGCAAACAGCATCCTCAAGAATTGCAGACATGCAGTACTGTCATTTTGAATACGATCCCAAAGCGTTTGCCACCCTAACCCTCCACCTGTTCGGTATGGTCCATTTTGAAAATGCCGCTCATAGTAATCCAATGTATGATTAATTAAAAATTCTTCTTTTAAAGTCCATAACTCAAATCTTTCAACATCAGATAAGTTGTGTAGTTGACAAATTCGAAAAGCCTGAAAATTATATTAAAGTACACATAAGTTAAAAAAAAAAACACTCAAATCACAAATACAAGTACAACAAACACCATACTCATAAAATCAGACTAATGATTCAAACTTAAGTACTTTATCAAACTAACACAAATGTCATAGAAATACAAGTACAACAAACATCATACTCATAAAACGAGAGAAATTATTTAAACTTAAGTACTTTATCAAACTAACATAAATATCATAGAAGAAGAAAAAACTAGTCTTCATCTGTTTCGCTCATGTTGTTATTAAATAAGGCTTGTCGAGTAAGAGGTTGAGATGTGGATGCGTTGTTTTGTCCAAATGTGTTAAATAGTCCTATTGAGCCTGGTGTCTGAAACATTTGACCTGCTGGAGAATTATGGAGATACCCTAGACCCAAAGATTCTACATGTGGTCTTGGAGAACATTGAGTAAATCCTAGCCCAGGAGATCCGATACCTGATCCAAGAGGATAACAACAAAAACCCATGCTCGGAGATCATACTTGTGATCTTGGAGAAGCTCATTGCTCAACATTTACTGGTGGGAAAAATTGTCGAAAACCCGCATTAGATGGATCGATTGATATACTTGGAGTTCTTTGGCTTGTATATGCAGACATACTACCAACAGATGATGGATCAGATGACCAAGGCGTAGAAGATCAATTTAGTGGATGAGTGGCTCCTATCTTTTCACCATGGCTAGTATATCCTATTAGAGACTCCAAGAACAATATCTTATCATCATTAGTTTGAAACCGAGTAGATGAGATCCAATAATTACGCCAAAATAATTCATTTTTTAGGAGTTGGAGGCATTGAACGTAGAAATCATTGTATCTTGAAATCTTTAATGACTCAAGAATCTAGACTGCCTTTCCAAACTCCATAAAATCTTCACGGTCAAAGGCACCGGGACGTAGTCGATCATAGGTTTCCCTTTGAAAGTCCCTTATAGTTGACATTGTCTCCTGGATGGTTAATTCAAAATTTCTCCTTCTACGCGGTGCACGTGACCCACTAGATCCTCTTAACACATTTCTTCGAGTAGACGATGTTCTCGACTGTGTTCGACAACTACAAGCATGTACTACTGGCATCTGAATTGGTGAAATGTGATTCGGGAGCCCCACATGTGAATTCATTTGACGGTTGTGTATCATCGTTAATGTTCACACGATAAAACTCCTCGTTCGGTTGAGTTTCAGGAATTTCAGTAGGTTCCCAGCCCTCCTCGTTTTCACCATCTTGTGAATGATCATTCCTTATTTCTGCTCTTCTCTGTCGCACAGAATATTGATGTTGAGAACCCACCTCCAAGACAACAAAGCAATGAGACTTAATTTCCCAATATTTCGGGGGCTCCTGATTCAAGCGTGCAAGTTTGGCAAACTCCTAAAATTGAAATGCTTGTATCAAAAATGTCTAAATTTTAAGAAAATTTAATAATTAAATTTATAAAAATAATTAACGACCTTTTCACGATCATCCCACCATGCATCTGAAGCTTCTATATTTTTCGTAATGGTATCAACCGAAATTCATGTCTTACGTTGTAGATGCTTCCAAAGCTTGAACTCCTTCTTCCATTGATAAATTTTGTTTTTCATCGACTCCCAAATTAAATTTTCATTATAGATTTCATTGAACTTACTAATAATAAATGTTCTACCCGGTTGGCCTGGATCTTTAAACTTATATTGATTCATTCCTAATGCTTCATCATACAGATCGAGTAGTGTATTGTCTTCGTCATGCGACCACCGTCGTTCAATTTTCTGCAAATATTTTTATATATGTTTAATTATAATTGTTGTGAAAACAAAATTGTAATCAATTGTTGCAATTTAATACGAAAGTTAAACATACCATAAGTTAATAAATGAAACTATTGTCAATTTTTCTTATTTTAATTTAGAATATTTCTTCAAATATTTTCACTATGTTACAATTATTTTAATAGTTATGTTACATTATGTTGCAAATATTTTAATTATATCAGTTATTTTACATTATGTTACAAATATTTTAATTTCAGAAATTATAAAATACTAATACATAAATATTTGTTATTTTACTTATTAAAATTTAAAGTTATTGAAATATCTGTATACTTGTTTATAAATTACAACAATTTAAGTTTTGATATTGTAAAAACTTAAATTTTAAATTACATGCATTTAAATTTTATATTTATATCATTAAAATTTTATATTATTCATGTATCATGAATGTAAACTAACAAGCTTTAAGTTATTTTAAAATAAAAAATTTACCTGTTTTCTTGTATAAGATTGAGAGTTGGAGTTTGTGTTTTTACATCTTGTAGACATGACTTAATGAAACATTTTTTTACCAAACATGTCATTAACAATTGAATATAAAATCTAAATAATTAGATATAAAAGAAAATTTAATTTGATTTAAATTGTTGTGTTACCTTTATTTTTGTCTACCTTTATTTTTGCAATGTATTTTTTGTTGGAGGAAAACAACTTGAACAACACTTTTTGAGAGTGTGTTATAAAAAAAAAAAAAATTACACAATTTTTTAGAGTGTTTCACAATGCTAGAGATAGAAAAATGATGTAGTGATGTGGTAAGAGAGTCTCACGATGCTTGAGATAGAAAAATGATGCAGTTATTTTATAAAAACTACAAGAAAAAAAAATGAAAAGCTAAAAAAAAAGAAAAAAAAATTTATTGGTGGGTCAAAATTAAAAAGGACCGGACTACTCCTCTCTTGTGCATGGTTGTGTCTGCCTGTGGACTTTCTTTAAATTTGTCCGCTTTTAAGTTTTTTTATTTTATTTTTATTTTTTATTTGGTCCACTTTTGTGTGGCCACACACATGATTGGTAAATTAAAAGTGGTCCAAACCACAAATGGACAAAACCACAATGTCCGTGGTAACCATTCGAGGCGTTAATCAAAATGGAAAACCAACAAAAAAAAGTTAAAAAAAAAATTACTTTCCATTTTTTCTAAAAAATGTTAAATTTTATTTATTCAATACATTTTTAAATTTTCATAATATTTAGACTCCAATTAAAGTTTTTCACATGTTTTAATTATTTGAACGGAAAAAAAATTATTGATTAACCCTAAACCTTAAACCCTAAACCCTAAACCCTAAACCCTAAACCCTAAACCCTAAACCCTAAACCCTAAACCCTAAACCCTAAACCCTAAACCTTAAACCCTAAACCCTAAGTCCAATCTAGTTCATTATCCTAATTGGTTAAGTGTTAAATAAATCATAGAGTAAATTAATTGGATTAACCAATGAATCTATTGATATATTGTTTTAAGCATTGATTTATCATCAATTTCTTGTCTTTGCATTGTTCATTTAAGACATTAGGTACACATTTGCATATCTTCCTTGTCTTGTAGGTATTTAAGTTAAAAGGATCAAAAGAGGGATATTTGGAAGTAACAAGAACTGGCTGGGAGTTTGGCGAGGAACCACAGCGGCATGGTGACTTCCTGGGGACTCAACGGGCTTCTCCCGTGGCATAGCAACATCGTGGGGCTTCTGCGGCACCGTGGAACACTTGAGGAAACTGTTCCTGGTGAATTGGTAGACATGATGCAGCGGCTTCAACACGTCGTAGACTCACATCGGCTAGTGGCAGTGGTTTTGGTACCCCATGGAGTCGCAGCGGCCAACAGCAGCGGCTTCAGCACCCCATGGAGTTCCAGCGGCTTCCTCCAGCGGTTTTGTGTAACTGTAGACCAGCCCAGATCCCTCAATTTCGTCCTTAAACTGGCTTGAATCTTTATCATGAGTTGTCTTGGTTTAATGTTGATTTACTTAGCTTTTTTTTTCTTTCTACTATAAATACTCTAAACCTAATTTAAAACCGTTATGCTTTGTTTATGAGATTTTCTCTTAGCCTCTTGTGGATCTTTGTATGAATCTTTCAATTTCAAAGTATCAAATCTCTTTCTTTCTTTAAATCTATCATCTATTCTTCTCTTAATCATGATTAATTATCTATCAAACCAATTGATTTGTGTTTTCATGATTATGAGTGAGTAATCTTTTAGATAAGTTTAGGGTTTGGTTAACTGTGATGATTTGATGAGTTAATGATGATGTTTGGGACTAGATCTTAAGTAATCCTTCATTTAGGTTGTTAGTAATGCTAGATTAAGCTTATAATTGAGAAATCTAGATGATTAGCATTTCATGCCCGAAAGGTGTTCAATGAAATCCTTGAAAGAACCTAAATGTAATTTTCATGCTTAGCCTATGGAAGTAGTTGGTTAGAATGATTAGTGGTTGGATTAGACATGTTTATTAATGCTCATTGGTCTTTGAATTGCGAACGGAAGCTGTTGATGATTCATTGATTGGTGTAGAGATTCATGCCATGGAAGTGGATTAGTCAAGATAGTGATCCTTAGCCTAGGAAAGTGTTCTTAATATGTCCTTAGCATAATCAAACATTCATCATCTCATCTAGATTGTTGCTATTCCCGAGACTCATCGCATTTCTTATTTGATTTCTATCTATTTTGTTTTTGTTATTTCCCGCTTTGTTTTAAGTTTGAATTTGGTTTCTAAATCATAAACTCTATTTAGCTTAGACTGAAATAGGACTTGCATTCCTAGTGCGTCGTTCTAGTTTCTCCGTGGATCGATCTCAACATACTCAACGTATTTGGGTTATTTGATATACCCTAAAAATTCGTGTATCAAATTGGCACCGTTTTCGGGGAAACAAGCAATAGCCATTAGGATTTAGTCTTGTTTCGAGACTAAGCTTTTATTTTCTTTTGTTTTTCACTAACCCCTAATCTCTTTGATTGATTTATGATCTCTTTCTCATTAGGTATATGAACTTGCGAAGTAACGAGACAACAAACCGAGTTGAGCAAGTTGAAGGCATCCGTAGATTGGAAAGAGATCTTGCTAGAGAAATGACAGAACGGGAGCGGTTGGTTCACTTGAATATATTAGAAGTAAACATGGACAATGATCCTCCTCCAGATGGTCAAGGAAATGATCAAGGGAATGTTGCTAGAGTGATTGGAGCCTATGATGAACCAAACATCCATGAGAATAGGAGTTGTATTAGGCCTCCTCTGGTTGGAAACAACAACTTTGAGATCAAAGCTAGCCTAATCAATATGGTACAAGGTTCCAAGTTTCATGGTCTACCTATAGAGGATCCATTAGATCATCTAGATCAATTTGATATGTTGTGTGGGACGGTTAAGATCAATGGAGTATTCGAGTACGCTTTCAAGCTTAGGCTCTTGCCATTCTCACTTGGAGACAAGGCACACCAATGGGAAAAGAATATTCCTCATGACTCTATAAACTCTTGGGATCAATGCAAACGAGTGTTTCTTGCCAAGTTCTTCTCTAGATCAAGGACAACAAAGCTAAGGAATATGATCTCAAGTTTTTCTCAAAAGGGAAATGAGAGTCTTTGTGAAGCTTGGGAGAGATTTAAAGGATATACATCACAATGTCCATACCATGGATTCTCAAACGAATCTCTATTGAGTACCAGATGCTATTGAATACCGCTAGCAATGGAAACTTCTTGGGACAAGGCGCAAAAGATGGAATGTTGTTGGTAGAAAACTTGGCTCAAAGTGATGGTAATTACGGCAAAAATTACGATCGCACATCAAGGGATGGTGTCGAAGTGAATGATCATAACTGTAAGGAGCTTAAGGCATTAAATGAGAAGATTGACAAGTTCCTCCAAGCTAACAAACGACCAATCAGCTATATGTGTGAAAGTGGTGGATTCAAAGGTTTATCAAGAGGTTGGAATCAAAGGTTGTGTTGCGCGACAAGAAGATATGAACTATATAGGTAACCAAGGCCAAGGTTGCAATAAGGGATTCAACCCAAACTATAGGAGCCATCCCAATTTCTCCTATAGGAACCCGAATGTGGAGAATCCCTAAGATCAAACCTACCCACACATCAACCAACAAGGGTTCCAACCAAGACCTCAATTCTCCAACAAAGTAAACTCATCTATTCAACCACCATGTCAAGAAAATGAGATGAATGCAACGTTGAAGAGAAGCTTAGAGGGGCAAACTAAGGGTTATGAGGAGTTTGGTAAGAAGTTTTTGAGATGCATAACAAGATAGATGGGATGTATAGTGATCTTGATGGAAAGATCAATAGCTTGACTTCTCATATGAATACCATTGATCTCAAGGTCACTCAAGCCTTTTCAAGCTTAAATAATCAAAGTGGAGCATTACCGGGTAAAACTGACACAAATCCCAAGGAGTTTTGTAATGACATCCTCACAAGTAATGAAAATGACCATGAAAGAGATGTAGAAGAGCTCTCTAGACTTCTCTATGGTGTGAATGGTGAAGACTTAGTGGTAAAGAAAGAAGCTAAAGTAGAAAGCACTAGAGAAGAAGACAAGACTCCCATGGTTGAAAAGAAAGAAGCACCAAGAGTTGAGATTTCACCTTATGAGCCTCCACTACCATTTCCCAGGAGATTCTATACCAAAGCACAAAACAAAGTGCTTTCAAGCTTCAAGGCAAGTATGAATGAGATTTGAGTTCCATTGCCTTCTATGGATAACTTTTACCAAGTATCTATCCAAAAGAAGTTCATTCAAGCCATCCTTGATAACCGGGTGAAGGTAGAGGAAATAATGAGGTTATATGAACCAACAAGTGAATCACCACTTGCACCAAATACTATCCCAAAGCTTAAAGATCCCAGTACATTCCTCATTTCTTGCTCCTTTGGAGATTCAAAAGTTGATAATGCCTTGTGTGACTCCGGAGGGAGTGTGAATGTTATGTCCCTTGAAATGATGAAGAGTCTCGGTTGTAAAGGGATGAAGGAACACTCCTCTTCGATCACGTATGGAGATGCTTATTTGAAACCTCCACTTGGTTGCTTGAAAACTATCCTCTTATGGTTGGAGATTACTTAGTCCCAGCGGACTTCATGGTTGTGGATAGAGGGAAACCGTATAAGCTCTCCTTCATTCTTGGAACTCCGTTTCTCAACACGGCGGGAGCAAGCATCGACTTCCCAACTAAGAGAGTGACTCTCACCCATGTGAATCCCAAGGTTGCTTACCCCATCAAGACTTCCTCTACCATGTTTTGTGGAACAATCACCAATGGAGAATTGGAAAGGCATGTAGAGCTCAAGGTCTTGAATGTGAAGAATCAACTTTAGGAGTTCGATGAGAGGTTCTTTGATAATGATGATACCCTAAATGCTTTATTTGATGAGCCAAAGATGGTGGATCCAAGGAAAGAGATCAAGAAAGGCAAGAAGCCTCATTATGGCCACCAATCATCATCCATTATCACCTTGCATCCGATGAGACACATTGAAGATGCTATAGAGTGCAAGATCAAGAGCAAAGGTACCTCCAAACCTTTTGCCAAGGCTAGAGTGATTTTGGTACTAGGTGTAAAAGAGTAAGAACCAGACTTCATCAAAGAGTTCATGGCAAAGGTCCTAAAGATCGAGTTCACCGATTGGGGACAAAACTTCAAGGACAGAATCAACTCCACAACTCACCCTCCACTCTCCCTCCCATCAATGGAATCACCCGATTCCATCTCTTCGAACTAAGGTACGATTCACTCCTTTGTATATAGTTTTCTTTTTCTAGCATTTTGTTTTGTGTTTTTGTTAGTCTCTTTCTTTAATTTTATTTCACACCGAGACGGTGTGAAGTAAGTTTGGGGAGAGACTCGTCTACTAATCAGGTGTTTTGTGTTCTTATTTTCCTTTTTGCATATATGAGTCTCATGCATACACTTATGTGCATTGAAAAACGCCAAAAAAAGTTTTTGAAAATTTTCAAAAACACAAAAAGAAGCATGTAGTATCATTTGCATATGCATTTGGGATTTTTGCCTTGTAGAAGTTCATGCTTAGGACTAAGATCGTTGCCCTTAGTCATGGTTATTTGTTGCTTGAGCATCTTTGAAAAATGAAAAATCCATGTTTGGACCTTTGCATCTTTCGAAATTCAACTTCTACTTTGGTAAAGCTCACTTGATTCTTGAAGCATCTCTAGGAACTTGAACCTAATTTAAATCTAATCTTCTTTCTTAGTATGATTTGAAGACATTCTCATGGTAGACTATAAGTTAAATTCGGGTTTTTTTATTCATTTTTACCACCCTTGTGCTAACCCGAATGACCACTCTCACCTTTAGAGTGGTTCCACTACCCGTAACCTTAACCAATTCCTTCAAACACTTAGATTAATTTGATGAGTGAGGCTTGTTGTTGATAATGCTATGATTTTGCAAAAACTTGAGCGTATCGGGAAAGACAAAGGATTAACTCTCATTTTAGCTAGCAATGGTAAGTTTAGTGATTAATATGGGAATGAAAGACTTAATGGTTTGGGTGTTGGGAAAGAAGAAAAGAAAATGGTTAGATTAAGTATTGATTTGGGTGTTGGGAAAGAAGAAAATCAAAGCTTAATCAATGCTATGAAAAGAGCCCCTAGGAAAACTAAGTAATAGACCAAAAAGCTCTAAGTCTTAAGTATGAAAAAGAAAAGAAAAGTGTAGCTTCCCTAAGATTGTACAAAGAAATAAGTATAGGGAGCAAATGAAAGCTAAGAAAAGAGATAGAAAAGAGCTAAGTGTTGAACTAAAATGTTTTCCCTATCAGACTAAGAAAAGAGATTGATCATGAGGTTAAGTATTATAAAGACCAAATAGTCTATTTCATTTGGGTTGAAAAAGAGAATGAGAAGAATATGAAAAAGGGTAGAAACTAGGATGTGTTTCGTGCTATGGGGTAGAATAACGAGATTTCAGCTTTGTATGCATCAGTTGTTCTCCTTCTTAGATAGATTTTTCATTTGACTAGCATTCCTATATTTTGAGAGAAACCACCCAAAGGAAAACTCTTTTGAATCTACCTAAACAAGCTTTAACTTAAAACCGAATGAGATTGATTTTATTTCCCTAAGCAAGGCCGCACTAAACACCTTAATGAATGTTAAAGAGATGTCTTCTATTTTGATTGTGAGTCTTTGCTTGAGTTTAGGGGTTGCATTAGAAATTTGCATTGAGATGAACATGAAGAAGTATGAAAGAGTAAGATGTTTGTTCTTGCACCGTTAAACTATCTTTGAGGACAATGCGTTGAATCCTTTGTTTGATACTTCGTGGTTGTATGTCCCCATGTTTCACACCTTTTCCTCGACTTGACTCTCAATGCTTGCTTGCGGACAAGCAAGAGATAAGTTTGGGGAGTTGATATATTGTGTTTTTTAGTGTTTTAAGCATTGATATATCATCAATTTCTTGTCTTTGCATTGCTCATTTAGGACATTAGGTACACATTTGAATATCTTCCTTGTCTTTTAGGTATTTAAGTTAAAGAGTGCAGCAAGAGGACCAAAGGGTGAAAAAGGATCAAAAGAGGGGTATTTGGAAGTAACAAGAACTGGCTGGGAGTTTAGCGAGGAACCGCAGCGGCATGGCGGCATCGTGGGGACTCAGCGAGCTTCTCCAACGACATAGCAACATCGTGGGGCTTCTGCGGCATCACTTAGCGGCATCGCGGCACCATGGAACACTTGAAGATACTGTCCCTGGTGAATTGGTGGACATGATGCTGCGGCTTCAACACATCGTGGACTCACAGCGGCTAGTGGCAGCGGTTTTGGTACCGCATGGAGTCACAGCGGCCAACAGCAGTGGCTTCAGCACCCCTTGGAGTTCCAGCGGCTTCCTCATGCGGTTTTATGTAACCGCTGGACCGGCCCAGATTTATCATGACTTGTCTCTAAACCGGCTTGAATCTGATTTATCATGACTTGTCTTGGTTTAATGTTGGTTTACTTAGCTTCCTTTTTCTTTCTATTATAAATACTCTAAACCTAATTAGAAATGCCTATGCTTTGTTTATGAGATTCTCTCTTAGCCTCTTTTGGATCTTTGTATGAATCTTTCAATTTCAAAGTATCAAATCTCTTTCTTTCTTTAAATCTTTCATCTATTTTTCTCTTAATCATGATTAATCATCTACCAAACTTATTGATTTGTGTTTTCATGATTATGAGTGTGTAGTCTTTTAGATGATTTTAGGATTTGATTGATTGTGATGCTCTCCATGTTATTTTGTACATATTTTATTTTTCCTCTGGGTACACCACTACGGAGATCTACTCCAAAAAAATTGCTTCTGCCAAAACTAATTCTCATACTCAAATATGGATCCAGAGAGGGGAGGAAGGCGGTGGGGCTTCTGCTAGAAAAGAAAAGAAGTCGCAAAAACTAAACAGTTAAGGTATAGAGCCTAAGATAGGAATAAAAAAAATTGAGAGCTAGTGACTTAAGGGTTGAGTAAGAGGATGTTGTCGAAAACAGCCAAGAGACGAGGAATAACGAAGGATTTTCTCGAGTGAAAGTGTGAGAAGGAAAATATATTTAGTTGGGCACCAAGATAAGATCTGAATCAGAGGAGAGCAGAAGGACAACAAAGATCTTGCCGAAATAATGTCTTGCCCAGATCTAAGCGAGAGCATCGCCACCAGTCAGCAGATTCATTTTTTCAGATTTCACACTCTGGTCGAAAAAACAAATGACAAGGTGAAACCAAAAAAATATTGGACGTAGTGTAGATTTTTTATGTTAATAATGAAGTTGAAATATAGAAATTTAAATTACTTTATTCATGCAGAAAAATAGACTAGACTCGAAACAAGAACTCGTAGGCAACGTATTGGTTCCCGGCAATGGCGCCAAAAACTTAATGTCTCAGGTTTTAACCTTCTCAATCACTGCAAATACACACTTGTGCACTGTAGTAAAGATTAGGGTCAAATCCCACAGAGACCAATGTCATACTACAAGTTGTGATGCAACGAATAGAGCTAAAACATAATATGGTTGTTTTGAAGTCACAATTGCAAAAAGTAAATAACAGTAAGTTAAAACAAATTAAACTTATGAAGAAAGAAGCTGGACATAGGGAATGTCTCAGGTATCAATGATCGACTAAGTTATCTAACTTATTAGGGATTTGTTAACGAATTGTTCTCAAACTCGAAACACTATTTTAAAGCTAACCTACTCCTGCGGTGCTAACTATCTAAACATAAATAATCAGGATTCCTTAGTAGTACTAGTATGTGAATCCTAAGCAAACATGCCAGCAATCTAAACAAGTTTCGATAAAGTTCATAAAGACAACATAACTTCATATTCCATTGGATATTCCTGTCTAAGCTCATCTATTGTTGATTCCGATAACCTAACATTCGCTTTTGGTGCATAGATTAAACCTACAGATCATAAGTTATGTGATTAAGCTAGCTTAAGCATTAAGAACACAAAGATGAAGAAGTATAATGATAAATCTGCAATTTAAATAACCTAAACCCAATTAATCAATGAATCCCTTTGAACAAACCATAAACCCAACTGGTGGATACGTACTCATACATAGTAGATGAAATCATGATAAATAAATATAATTGTTGCATAAAATCAATCCAAAGTATCAATATCGGTTTAACAAGATTTGGAAAATACTTCACTAAGAGATGAGATTTCTTCTCCCTTAAACTATGAAAAGCTCTAAAAATTATAAAAGACAAGTTGTAACTGCAGAAAACTCGTGCAGCACTATTTATATGAGAATAAGAAAAGCTCTAAGTCGGTTCCTAAGTCAGCTGGAATTTAGGAAAATTCTGCATCGCGGATCGATAGGTATCCTTTTGAATCGTTTGATCTCTGCTTCCTAAAAAAGCACCGCTCCATTTAAACATCAGTATGTTTGAACCTTCTTTTGTTATGGTCGATCCATATTTAGACTTGTTGATCTTTGTTGCATTTCCATTGATTTTTGAAGCTTTAAAACGTCTTAAGCAAAACCAAATCTTCATTTCAGCTCCAATGACTTGTAAAACCTGTAAAACTCTAAACAAAGCCAAAAAGACATAAAACATATTATATACTCAATAAAAGACACTAAAAACATATGGAGTCAATGGATGAATCCGCTAAAACTATGACACATCAATTAACCATGTCATTACGGGAAAATATAGAAACAAAGAGAAAATGATTGTCGACAATAGTGTGTGTGATATGATTAATGAGAATCATGAATCTCCGCTATGTGATGAGCGTAGAGAGAAAAATATTGCCCAATAATAAAAGAGGCAGCCAAGTCTATATCAATCTCATATGAAAAACAAGAAATTTTGGAGCAATAGTCAAAGCATCAAAAGGTATTATGATATATTAAAAACGGTAAGACGTGCATGTTTTTGTTAAAATACCCGATAAATAAATGTTAGATGCTACATGAGCGACTTGATGATATATCATAGTTTTTATGGGTTTTAAGCCATAATATATATATATATATATACATATATGTATATATATATATAATCGAGTATTTTATGTGTCTATCGAGTCTTTTACAAGTTTACACACATTTGGGATCATTTGGACATTCTGGAGCATTTTGGAGCATTGTAACTAAGAAGTCGAAGTTGGTGTTGTTCATGACCACTCGTGTTGATCGACACCACCTATGTGTGTCGGTCGACACGAGCCCTATTCTCATGCCACATGCGAAAATCAACACTTTTGAAGATTTGTAACTTTGCCTAGAAGTTTTCTTTATTTACAAAAAGACCACAAATCGTGTTTAGACTATTAATTAGGGTTTTTAGGTTTCTTTGAGAGGGGACTTTTGCAAGAGAGTTTTTGAGAGATTGAGAGTTTGGGGCAGATTTGATACTCTGTACACTTTCAGAGAAGATTTTGAACCCTGTTTTTATTTCTCTTTTATATTCCATATGATATCTATTCTAATCATGTCTTTGTTTTAAATTGATATGTGTGAGTATATCTCTTGTTAGGTTCAGGGATTCTCGTTAAGGTTTTCATGAAATTGTAGATTGATTGATTTGTTAGGATTTAAAACTTGATAGTTCTTCACTTAGGTTGTTCTTAAAGCTAGTTCTGGCCTGATCACATAGAATCTAGAACATAGGTTGTTAAATTGGCACGACAGTGTGATTTATAATCTGACAGAACCTGCAGTGAGAAAATTAGATAATTGCAAAGGAATTTGGATTAGATAATTTGTGAACCAATCAAACTTGTTCTTAATGCTTGTTTAGAATTTTAAGATTCGCAAAGGAATTTGGTTTCTTAGGTTTTAGACTTAGTGAATTCTCGCAATGAAAGTTGGTTATTTTATCTTCGTGATTTGAGTTCTAGAACTGGTTCGTATTTTGATCCTAACTGATTAATTGATATGCATTACTTGATTTTTTAAGAAATTCTCTAGACTTGACTCTTTTTCCATTTGATAACAAACAGATCTTACTATTG
>CM051392.1:10253154-10278154 GCA_028015245.1 Cardamine occulta
TTTTGTATTGCTTTTACTTTATTTCTCATATTGCTTAGCTTAATTCAAAACTGAAAAGTCTATCGTGAAATTTCTAAGTCTCTGTGGATTCGATCCCTATATACTACAATTGCATTATGTGCACTTGCGGTGTAGCTCTAAGGATTTAAAACTCGAGCATATCACTTGATATGTGCCTCAAGGTAAATGCTTGAAGAGCTTAATCCATGAAAGATTTTTGATATCATTATTATGTTCCCAGAGAAGTTTTTAAACATGATATTTTGAACATCATCGAATCTTTAAAAGAGTGGAACAAAAAAACTTTTAAAAGATAAAAATTGTCTTCATGTATTCCAATTGAACATCTAGCAAAGAGATGTTATATTAAGCACTTCCAAAGAGGTTGTGTGCAATCAAATTACATTAATTATTTTATGGATTTAATTAATCCAGATGCATAATTGCTTAAACGAATATTTGTTAAAGAAAGGGTGTGTAAATAGTAAAATATATCCTTGCATCTTTATAAAGAAATCTTCATCTGTATTCGTGATTAGTGGTGTATATCTTGATGATTTAAGCATAATTCTAACTCAAAAAGAGACTAGTGATGCAAGAACTCATATGAAAGAAGAGTTCAAAAATAAAAGATCTTGGCAAGATTGTCTTGGGCTTCTAAATATAACATTTCCAAGATGAAATATTTATGCATCAATCAAGTTATACCAAAATGATCTTAGAATGCTTTATTATAGATAAAGCAAACCCTTGAGTACTCTAATGGTCAATGGACCTCTAAATGTTTAGAAGAATCCATTCAGATCTTGTCAAGATAACAAGGAAGCACCATATCCCGAAGTACCTTATATGTGTACTATCGGTAGATTTTTATATCTTGCAAATTGTATTAGACAAGAAATAGTATTTGCTACTAATTTACTTGCAGGATATAACTCATTCCCTACATGAAGAAATTGAGATGAGATCAAACATATCTTATGTTATCTTCAACGTATGATTGCCTTAAAATTATTTTATTCTAGAAATTCTCGATTTTTGTCTAGTTGGTTTTGTAGATGCAAAATATTTTTACGATCTACATAAAGATGAATCTCAAAAGAGATATGTTTCGCCACTTCTCCAAATGATGTTGAAATCATTGCGCTAAATGGGGTGCCATACAAATAAAAGAAGAATTTATTAATAGTGACATTATAAGAAATATGTCTTCGAGGTTTTTTTGGTAGTAGTGTCTGCGCAATTGATCATGAAGCAGATCTATTTACAAAGGTGACCATAGTTCAACCAAGTATGCATCTCTAGGAGATGATGTTTTCATAGGGAGAAATACGATGATGTACGTGGCTGCACTTTTTTTCTCTGATCATGGTTTTTATTCCATTGAATTTTTCCATGATGAGATTTTTAACGAGATAACAAATAATACGCAAAATATATACATCAAAGAGATGTGTTATCATAAAGGTTTTTTAATGAAGCAATACATAATGTTACTAATGATGGATAGTCAAGATAGAGTATTAAGAACACATGAAACATGTGATTATCCTTCACATTGACACCTATCTCTATACTTTTTCTTTGTTTATCCTCATCACCTTTACATATCACTTTGTTTTTTCTCATCATCAAACATGTGTCATTTTTCATTCATCTCCTGCTGATAGTAGTATTTTGGTCAATACTTAGCTTGTAGGCAAGGGAAGCCTAGCAATAGAAACTTGTCCCACTTGATGTAAATCCCCTGCCACTTATGTCTTTCCTAAGTAAAATATCACAAAAGCTGAATATGGGAAGCAGTAAGCTATCAGTCTATCAATTCTTACACAGCTAACATGTCATTGTAGTATGTAGGTGTCAATCCAAATGGGTGTGATGCTAGCAATCAAGATGTGATCAGATACAACTAAGTCAAGCCAGATAGAAAGGAAATGTTTATCTAACAACCTAAAAACAAAATGCAGAAAGATGGGTGCTTGACTCGGGTCCTAGACCGAGTCAAGTGACCGAATCAATGCAGAAAAATGACAAAAAGGTGCACTCGACCACTCTGAATGAGTCAATGAGATCGAGTGGAGCCTGAAAACGACAAACAACTATGCACTCGGGTTCAAGACCGAGTTGAGAGACCGAGTCAAAAGAGATGAAAGGCAAAGTGCAATTAAACAATTAAACAGATGTAAAACAAGATGATAAAGCAATAGAAAGTCAATAGGGATCTAAGGATAGGGTAATCGATCAATAGCAGCTTATGATCATCACTGGTGTTCAACAAACATCAACCACAAAGGCTATTCCCTAGACAACAAATATCTAAAACAGTTTAATCCACTCTCATGGTAAGAAACCTCAAATCTCATCACTCACATACCAACTTTTGCTTGAGCCACCATGATGAGATAGGCACAAAGCACTTATTTGCTAAAGCCAAAAAGCACCCTAAACATCTAATCTCTTAGGCTAGGATGTGCTAATCTCTGGAAAAAGTTGATTCTGATGATTCCATCACACTCTCATGTGGAAATCATCTCAGATCTTCTTCCAGTTGATCAGAAAGCAACAAGCTTTAAGCACACTCACCCAGAAGGGAAATTCAACAATCAAGCAGGCTTAAACAACATATCCGATCATAAGCAAGCTACTAAGCTATCCCATCCTCAGAAACCCTAAATCACTACTCAAGAACACAAATCATCATCAAGAACATGAACCCAGAAAAATCAAACATTTCAGAATTCAATGAAAATAGTTTAGAAAGATAGATTAAGATGAGAATAATAAGACTGCAAAGAATTAAAGCAAACTAAGTACTAGATTAAGAGAGATCTGAATTACAAAATGAAGAACACCAAGAACAAGGGTTGGAGGCAGAGAAAAACCCTAAAAATAAAAGACATAACCTCTGGATAATACCCAACAGTGGTATTTATAGTAAAATACGGAAAACTCTAAAACGGAAAAAAACAAAAGAAGTAGCTGAGTCTTCGCGGGTGGTGCAGCTCGAGTTGGGAGGTTGAGTGTGTTGGACGTGGAGCATTTGGGTGGTGTCGAGTTGAGACAGGTATATGTTATTGAGTGGTGACATGAGTGGTACGTCGAGTGCAATATTGAGTGGGTACGGCGAGTGCAGCATCGAGTGGGTACATGGTAGAGCTAAGGTCGAGCACGGGCTCGAGCTGGGAGGTCGAGCATGGGCTCGAGCTGGGAGGTCGAGCACGGGCTCGAGTTGGGAGGTCAAGCACGGGCTCGAGGTGGTCAAGTGATTTGTCGAGCTGGAAGACATGGTGTCGAGGGTGCGATGTCGAGTAGGGACTCGGGTGGTGTGTCGCATGGCAGGGCTCGAGTGGGGACGCGAGCTGTCCTAGCATCCATGCTTTAAGTTGTACCTGTTTTAGCTCCAAAATGCAACATATTTGCATATGCTAGTGCAAATTCTCCTAAGTGCAAAAACATAGGAAAATGGACTAGAAATGCTGTGAACTCGAGGTGAAACTAAGCAAAAAAGAAGGAAAATGTACGGATAAATCATGTAAAATACAGACATATCAACTCCCCCAAACTTAATCCTTGCTTGCCCTCAAGCAATAAAACAAGCATAAGCTGGAGGAAAGGTGTGAAGTTGGGGATTCAGAACCTAAGCAATGCAGCCTTAAAAGATTTGATCAAATTCCCGAGAAGCTATCCTGAATGCAATGCTAACAAGTTTTACTTTTAAAGCCTTAGCCATGTTCGTCACATCACTACTTAACAATGACCTTAGCTTACACAAGTGTTCAGATTCTTTATACCCTTTAACATTCATTAAGCAGTGAACATGAATCAAATTTATGCAGAGTCATTGAACTCATTTGGCTAAGGGAATGGTCAAAGGACAAAGATGGTCCCTTCATGTAACTGGTTACACTCATCCTCACTCAGGGGACTCTCAAAGAAAAACTGAGCTTTAGAAGAAGGCTAAAGGTCAGGGCCATCCGATGCATACAAGGATAGACTCCCATCTACCCATCCATATACATAATCAAACCCAAACCTCTAAATCTAAACCCAGAAATGATCCTATTACTACCCTTTGGCACTTTGTTGCCTTGATCAATCTTTACTTTTTCCTTGTGTTCTAAGGGGATTCCTTTTCTTTTGATTACTCTAGCGGATTGGGTTAATATCTGAGGCTCTATCTCTTATGCAACTCATACATGTTTTTTTTTTCTTCTGAGCCTATACATATACTTTTTTTTTCCTTCTTTACTATCCAATCCTTTACTAGAGCTTCAATCATACACATCCCTATACTTAGAAGTTTTTTTTCCTTTCCCCTTTCTCTTCATTTTTAACACATCCTTCAATGAATTCCAATGACTTGGATATCCCAATTTCCATTTCTACCCAGAATCATGTTCCCACCTAGTCCTAGCTAGTCCAAAAAATGTGAACTAGAACTAAATGAGAACCTATCCTTGTCTGCTCCAACCTAACACTTTCTACCAAGCTCAGTCAATAAAGGGCCTCACACACACAGAGAATAATATTGGCTTGAAAGAAAGGTTGGTTCATGGTGGGGAGAACTGTTCCAATGATGGGAATCAGCTACTTGGATAACAAGAGTGGTAAAGCGATGAAAGAATATCCAAGTATGTATATAGTTATCCATGAGTTCAAGTACCAATGCATAAACATGATAATTATAGGTCAAGTTAAGGTTCAAATAGATAGGGAATGAATGCACTTTACAACATACTTCAGCCAAAATCAAATGTCAAGCAATGAATTCAAAGGATGGTGCTGCCTTATGCTTCAAAATTAATCAACATGCACCACAGAACAACTAAATGGTTCATTGATTTTGTCAGTTTAAATTGCATGCTAAGCTAGGCAAGAATCATCATTATCCCCTATGCAGAAATCTTAGATGAAATGCAACTAGACTCAATCCTAAAATGCTAATGCAACTACATGGACACTCTGTTTTTGTGAAATAGTTTTCGAAAAATTTTCAAATTTTTATGGTTTTCAGATGCACATAGATGATGCAAAATTTGTTAAAAAAACAGAAAACAATGTCAAATACATCTTGAACCCTCCCCCAAACTTAAATTACACAGTTCCTTGTGTAATAAAAATTTGGAAAAGACGCCAGGATAGAAAACAGGAGTAAACTAAATGTAATGGTATATACAATGATGGGTTTGGAACTGGTACATCAGCAGTTGGAAAAGTAGGAGTCGATTGACTCCTCCATGCTCACGCGTGAGTATTCCTGGTGGGGGGGTCATCGTGGTGGTCGAGTCGCATGCTCGACCCCGCTCTTCTCGACCCCACTGCATGTCTCTTGCGTTGTCGTGGTTCGAAGGAGGAAGCTCTGGGGGGCTCGAGTGGTGTGTTACGCTTGAAGCTTGTGTTCATATAACCACTTTTCTGCAAAGCGCTTGGTTGACATGGTTCATCATTTCTTTGAGAGCGACGCCTACCCTTGCCTTGAATCTTGTTTAGCTGTTCCTTCATCTCCTTCCACCCATCTGATATATCTTTCACGGTACCTTTCAATGCCTTGATCATTTTGTCTTGAACTTTGTTCCACTTCTGAAGGAGTCTAATCCGCTTGTGAGCCTCCCATAGACTCTTGTTGCGTTTAGATGCAGCAAACTCTTCAAAGTGAAATGTCTCAGGTGCAGCATATTCTGGAGGGCTCGAGTGACTGACTCAATCAGCATGATCGAGTCCATCCCCTTCCTGCGGTAGTTGGCGCAGTTCAAGTGGTGGTGAAAAGTCAATATTGGAGTCTAGAGAATTTTGTATGGCTGCGCAAGGGAGTTGTAGCCGAGCTGGTCCTGCGGTAAGGTGAATGAACTGGTATAAGTAGTCCTCCATGACTGTGGTTCTGTCGAGGAACTATGCACTCCTAAGATGTTCAACGTCCAGCCACCTTGGTGCGGTTGGTTCTGAAATTATAGGCACATTGCACGCAATGAGTATGGGCGTAACCACTCCCCCAATGCGGAGGTCTCTTTTTGCAGTTTTCCTACGCATTTTCACAGCCCACTCTTTATAGTTCTGGAACTGAGCTAGCAAGACAAAGGTGAGACTTGTATTAGCCTTATCCCCTACCAGTTCTCTTCCATCCCTAGCAAATTCCAGAATCCCTTTTAATCCCAAATCCATTATTTGCATATCTCCTTCATTGACAGTGCCAGATTCAGGACGCGCAAAGATGGTGCTGGCGATCACCTTATGCAGGTATCTCATCGCGGGGTGTCAAATCTGTGAACCCTTTGATCTGAATGATAAGTACGGCTTGTCTGTGCCTATTGTCAGCCATAAGGATTGCAACTCCCCTTTGTCGAAGTCTTGTTGTGCCCCTGTTCTGCTTGCAAAACCGTACAGGTTGTCGAGCTCGTTGGTGGTGATAGAGTACTTCTTGCCTCTGACTTTAAAAGTGATCCACCCTACTCCCCCGTCTCACTCGTAGTCAGGGTTCTTTGCGTAGAAGTGCACCTCCAGTTATGCCAAGAAGTGGCAAGTCTCGACTTGATAGGCTGCCATGTTGCATTTCATGAAGTTGGTTAGGCCGCATAGTGCAAAAAAGCAGCTTACGTCCTCGCTTATGCCGAGTTTTTCCATGGTGGGGAGATGGGGATAGTGCGTTCCTGTAAAACCCCTAGCAAGGAAAACTGCATGCATTTCTGTCTTAGTTAGCTCTGGCTCCGATTTCCGTACATACCTCTTTTTGAACTTAGCTCCCATCTCCATATCTTCACCATGATCGACCGCCTTTCTGCGAGCTACGTTATCCCTTTTACGCGAGAACTCTTGGGCTGCATACCATTTGGGTGGACTTGAGTGTTCAACTCGATCAGCGTGGTCGAGTCCGTCACCTTCCTGGTCGAGCCCATACCCTTGCTGGTCAGGTCCATACCCTTGCTGCTCGGGTCCATACCCTTGTTCGGCTTCTGGTTTGATTTCTGCTTCAATAGGTTTTCCCTTTCTAGCCTTACGGCTTATTCTTGCATAACGCCTAGCTAATGTTGCAGCCCTTGCGTGGTTGTGCCAGTTGGGTGTGGCTTCATTAGCGCCTTGCTATGGCTTCAACTTCTGCACGCCCATGGAGGTTAGACATAGCTTCAAAACCTAGAGAAGATGTGAGAGCGTAAGGCGTGCACGGGCTTGAGGCTGACTCGAGGGTGGCGGCGGGTTAGAGAGTTGGTCGAATCGAAGGTGAGTGATTGAACAAGAATGGGAGATAGGGTGGAGCTCGGGTTGAGCTCGGGTGGAGCTCGGGTTGAGTGAAAGTGAGCTTGAGTGGCGATGGCGAGTTGGGCTCGAGGCGGACTCGGATCGAGTGGCGAGGAGCTGGCTCGAGGCGGCGAGAGAGAAAAATCGAGAGAGAGAAGCTGGACTCAAGTGAAGGCGGAAATGGAAGTGAGAGAGAGAGTGGTGAAGGGAGGGCAGATGGTGATATTGAAAGGGAGGAGGTTTGCTAAAAACCAAAAGCACTAGGCCCCCTTTGAGTTCTCTTGTCGTGTCCAAAAGCACTAGGCCCCCTTTGATTCCTTTTGTCGAGTCCAAAAGCACTAGGCCCCCACTTGATTCCTTATGTCGAGTTAGTTGCCAAAATTTCGAAATTTAAATTCAAATTCAAACTCGGTACACACGAGAAAAGGGGGAATTTTTGAACTCGATGACCGACTCGATCAACCGACTCGACCTGACTGCTCGAGTTGGTGTGTTGATCGCATGTTGAGGCATGACTCAGTCAGTTTGACCAAGCTGAGTCAACCGAGTTCATATCTGGACCTTAAGCAGTGCTTAACTCGAGTCACGTTTAGCTCTTCCAACACCTACTTCTGACCTTCCTTAGCACGAATCTGATAACCAAAAATAACTAGAAAAATGAAATAAAATAAAAATTAAAACAATATGTACAAGGATAAACATAGAATTTCCTCCCAAGTGAGCTTGTTTATCGTCTCTAAGCTTGACTTACCTTACTCATCAGGCTCGGTCAACCACACGAGGCTTGACTCTCCTATCACTCACCGTAAACTCGATCCCTGTCCTGCTGATCAAGGTAATGGTTTCATAGGGGGATCTCCAAAATCGGCGTGCTCTCTGGAGTGATCTGCAAAGTTATTATTAACTGTTTCCTCTTGGAGGCAGACTTCATATTCATCAGGTGGATAATCCTCTTGCAGTTGACCAATAGGTTGATTCTGTTCCTCTATTGAGAATGGTTGGTCCTCTATAGTCGGCTTCTTCATAGGGTCTTTGATGTCGAACATCATCTTGCAGCCTCATCCCAAATCAAGATCAATCTTCTCGTTTTTGACATCAATCAATGCCCCAGAAGATGCGAGAAAGGGTCTGCCCAAAATCAGGTGTTCTTTTTGTTCCCCATCAATGTCCAGTACTACGAAGTCCGTTGGCACTTCAACAATGTCAATCTGATAACATTGCATTTTGGCATGTTTTTACTATTGTTTTATTTCAACTTAGCATAGGTTTTAGGCATTACTCTGATCACTTATCGCATTTATTTGACATTTAGGATATTTAGTCTCTTTGCATTAGTTTGCATGCATTTTGCATACATGTGCTACTTTCAGGTACTTGGAGCTGCAAGGAGTCATCACTCGTGTAACCTCTCAGGCTATGAAGCGACGTGAGGATTTCTGCGAGGAGTCATAACTCGAGTGACATGGAGCTAAAGATTTGAAGACTGCAAATGAAGCTTAAGTTACTCGAGGAAGCTACTCGGATGAAGACTTGAGGGGGCTACTCGACCAGACCACTCGACTGCTGGGTCGAGTGGTGAGCACCGTATCGAGAAGATTCCGCAAATTATGGCGAATTCTCATTATCCCTAAATTATTATGTATAAATACCGAGGTTAATGATAACTCGACACGGGCGATTTGACAATTTTTATTCCGCGTCGTTTTAGCATAATTAGTTTATCTCTCTTAGTTTTCTCTCTCTAGTTTATCTTTAGATTTCGATTCGGAATTTTGCAACTCTTAGTAATTTTAATAAGATCGAGTCTTGATCTACTGTTCCTTTTGTGAAATTTCCTTCTCATCAGATCATCCCTCATCTATGACAAGTCTTAGCTTTTCCGGGCTTTTGGCTTCGATGATGATCTCGATGAGTGAGTAGTCGTTTTAAGGGTTTTCGGGGATGGATTAGGTAGTTTCACTCGATCACCATGAGTTTTTGCTGATTTATGCTGATTCGGTTTAAAAATCCCTCTTGGGTTCTCCTTTTTAATGCTTGTACCTCTCTGATCAAGAGGATCATGATTTTAGATGACTTCATGAGCAACAAAAGTGCCTTGAACCATCAGATCTAGTTTTTCCAGGGATTAAAACACAATAGCGTGAGAGTTGGTGCATTAGATGTTGATTTACGTCACGACCCAACTACTCACTTGTTATGAGTCTTTCTTGGCTTTGAAGGATCGATCCTTAGTCACTTGTTGAGACCCTTCACGACGACAGTGGGTTGGATTGGAAGTGAGATCCGTCGTCAAGGGATTCACCCTGAGTTTAGTAAATTAGCACCCATGGCGTGAGAGTGTAGATGATCCTATGAGTCTATCCCTAAGATCCCTTTGTCTTTTATTTGAACTAGTTGTCATTTTTAGATCTCTTGTTTACTGTTTTCATTAGAGTTCATATACCACTCGACTAGTCCACTCGAGTGACCCACTTGAGTGCACCAATCGAGTGACCCACTCGAGCTACTATAGTTTTCACAACTAGTCTTTGATTTCGCATGTTTAGTTCATGATTTGTTAGAGTGTGACAGGCTCTGTATCTCTAGTTTAATTTTCTATATTTTAGGTTGTTAGTAAGAAAATCCCCTAAAATATATTGCTTGACTTGCTAGCTTAATCCACATGTTAAGTGCTACAGAAATGCTCTAGATTAGGTTTGATATTTCACCCTTTATACTATCAATCGATTGAAACCGACCAAAAATTTCTAGTTTCACAATCCTGATAGGCAGATCTTCTAATATCCCACGGGGTCTCCTAGAAGTTCCATCAGCTAGAACCAAAGTGAAGAAGCTAGACTTGTAATGTGTGAAACCTAGCTCCTTGGCTACTGAAAATGGCATGAGATTCACAGAGGCTCCAAGATCGCATAAGCAGTCCTTAAAAGTCGAAGGACCCAAGGAACAAGGGTGAGTAAAGAAGCCCGGGTCGCCTAATTTATTTTTGACGATCAGTGGAAGAACGATCCCTTGTAAGATGGCGCTGCATTCATGTCTCAGCTTCTGTATGAATTTCTTTCTTTTTTTATCTTGCTCTTCTATGATTCTGTTGATCTTCTCCATCACTACTTCTTTCGTTAACCTTAGATGTGGAGGCTTGTATGAACGGGGAAGGAGACCAAATTTTCCAGTTGGTGTATCTTTGACTTGGTTAGTTGATCGAGTCCTCCATTCAAGTTTGTCCTCCTTTGCTTCAGTTTCATTGTTGGGGGTGTTGACTCGATCAGTAGGTCGAGTTAGTATGTTGAGTCAGTCCTCCTGATCGTTATTTAGAAATATATCCCCCCAACTTGATCTTCACTGTCCCCAGTGAGTATACGGTTGGGGTAGTTCAGACGGATAGCATTGACGTGGGCAAAGTCCTTGGGAATCTAGATAGATTTTCCTGGGAGTTGGCCAGTGTGTTGTGGTGTATCAGTTGCAGCACCCTTATTCTCTAAGTAATTCAGCCTTGAGTTTATTGTCTCAAGAGAATACCCAATTGCTCTCATATACTTTCTTAGCCCTGTTGGAAGTGGTTTGAGCTCAACTTTAGGTGCTCTAAGTTCTGACCAGTCATCAGAGTGAGTGGACTCGAGCTGTATGTTGAGTTCTTGGGTCGAGGCTGCACTGTCTGGATCCGACGGGGTCTGACTTGAGCTGCTGCTCAAACTTAAGCACTGAGTTTTACCAGTTTCAGCCTCAATTGATGCGATGCCCTCTCCATTTAGCTCAACCAGGATTTCAAAGACTTTTGCACCTTCAATTTCCTTATGTGAGTCTAACATTATCTCGTAGCTCAAAGTTTCCTTGTGTAAGTAGCCATCTTTACCATCTTTGGTCAAAGCTGTCTGGAGATGATCTTCTTCATTAAGCTCTTCAAGTAACTCGTCTGCAAGCTGATCCATTTCTTCAATTCAAAAGAGTTGACCCTCTATCGTAGGCTTTTTCATTGTGTCTTTGATGTCAAAATGCATCTTAAGATCTTTTCCCATATTGAGTTTAATTTTTCCATTCTTGACGTCAATGAGAGCTCCGGCAGTGGTAAGGAGGGGTCTTCCTAAAATCAAGGGATCTCTTAGCTCTTCATCCATCACTAACACCGCAAAGTCAGTGGGGATCTCTATAGCTCTAATTCTGAGAGGCAAGTCTTCTAACATGCCATGCGGTATCCTTACGGACCTATCAGCCAAGACAAGAGAAATGTTGGTGGCCTTGAACTTGATCTTAAAAGATCTAAAATCCTAATTGTAACAAACAACACCCAAATGGCAACGGCGCCAAATTGATAGTAGTATTTTGGTCAGTACTTAGCTTGTAGGTAAGGGAAGCCTAGCAATAGGAACTTGTCCCACTGGATGTAAATCCCCTGCCACTTATGCCTTTCCTAAGTAAAATATCACAAAAGCTGAATATGGGAAGCAGTAAACTATGAGTCTATCAATTCCTACACAGCTAACATGTCATTGTAGTATGTAGGTGTCAATCGAAATGGGTGTGATGCTAGCAATCACGATGTGATCAGATACAACTAAGTCAAGCCAGATAGAAAGGAAATGTTTATCTACCAACCTAAAAACAAAATGCAGAAAGATGGGTGCTTGACTCGGGTCCTAGACCGAGTCAATGCAGAAAAATGACAAAAAGGTGCACTCGACCACTCTGAACGAGTCAATGAGAACGAGTTGAGCCTGAAAACGACAAACAACTATGCACTCGGGTTCAAGACCGAGTTGAGAGACCGAGTCAAAAGAGATGAAAGGTAAAATGCAATTAAACAATTAAACAGCTGTAAAACAAGATGATAAAGCAATAGAAAGTCAATAAGGATCTAAGGATAGGGTAATCGATCAATAGAAGCTTATGATCATCACTGGTGTTCAACAAACATCAACCACAAAGGTTATTCCCTAGACAGAAAATATCTAAAACAGTTTAGTCCACTCTCATGGTAAGAAACCTCAAATCTCATTACTCACATACCAACTTTTGCTTGAGCCACCATGATGAGATAGGCACAAAGCACTTATTTGCTAAAGCCAAAAAGTACCCTAAACATCTAATCTTTTAGGCTAGGATGTGCTAATCTCTGGAAAAAGTTGATTCTGATGATTCCATCACACTCTCATGTGGAAATCATCTCAGATCTTCTTCTAGTTGATCAGAAAGCAACAAGCTTTAAGCACACTCACCCAGAAGGGAAATTCAGCAATCAAGCAATCTTAAACACCAGATCCGATCATAAGTAAGCTACTAACCTATCCCATCCTCAGAAACCCTAAATCACTACTCAAGAACACAAATCATCATCAAGAACATGAACCCAGAAAAATTAAACATTTCAGAATTCAATGAAAATAGTTTAGAAAGATAGATTAAGATGAGAATAATAAGACTGCAAATAATTAAAGCAAACTAAGTACTAGATTAAGAGAGATCTGAATTACAAAATGAAGAACACCAAGAACAAGGGTTGGAGGCAGAGAAAAACCCTAAAATTAAAAGACATAACCTCTGGATAATACCCAACAGTGGTATTTATAGTAAAATACGGAAAACTCTAAAACGAAAAAAGACAAAAGAAGTAGCTGAGTCTTCGCGGGTGGTGCAGCTCGAGTTGAGAGGTCGAGTGTGTTGGACGTCGAGCACTTGGGTGGTGTCAAGTTGAGACGGGTAGATGTTGTTGAGTGGTGACACGAGTGGTACGTCGAGTGCAATATTGAGTGGGTACGGCGAGTACAGCATCGAGTGGGTACGTGGTGGAGCTGAGGTCGAGCACAGGCTCGAGGTGGGAGGTCGAGCACAGGATCGAGGTGGGAGGTCGAGCACGAGCTCGAGGTGGAAGGTCGAGCACGGGCTCGAGTTGGGAGATCGAGCACGGACTCGAGTTGGGAGGTCGAGCACGGGCTCGAGGTGGTCAAGTGGTTTGTCGAGCTGGAAGATGTGGTGTCAGGGGTGCGATGTCGAGTAGGGACTCGGGTGGTGTGTCGCACGGCAGGACTCGAGTGGGGATTCGAGCTGTCCTAGCATCCATGCTCCAAGTTGTACCTTTTTTAGCTCCAAAATGCAACATGTATACATATGCTAGTGCAAATTCTCCTAAGTGTAAAAACATAGGAAAATGGACTAGAAATGCTGTGAACTCGAGGTTAAACTAAGCAAATAGGAAGGAAAATGTACGCATAAATCATGTAAAATACAGACATATCACATGCCACTATAAAAATAAAAAATAGAGTAGTACTCTCTCCACTTAGTCCCTCACTTTCATTTCTTCCCCTATTTTCCAAATTTCTTTATATATATATATAAATATATAAACATAAATAAACACTTTATAACAATATAGTTAATTTATATTGAATCTAATTAGTTTTTCCCCTAAAAATTATATCCAATCTATCCATTAATTTGTAGGATCAGCATCACAAAATGAGAAAGAAGATAGTCTGCCAAACAATCTTGGTTAAATTATCATAGGTAATAATAATAAAAGTATTCCGCCGTCTGCTATTATGACACCCTGAACACTCCACATTTCCCATTGTTTTCTCCGAATAAAAACAAAATTTATTTATTGTTAACAAAAAAAAAAATATTATAAGAAATAACATTAAAATCTAGCGTTTTCAAAGCCGTGCAGGTCGCTCTTCTTCATCATAGCCATCTTAGCCAGCTTCTCAGCCGCTCTCCACGCCGACGCAGGAGTCAACGGCTCACCGTTTTCAACCATCAGCATCATTGACGTGTCTCTCTCGCTCCATCTCCGCCGTTGAATCTGTTGCTTCTGGTGCTGACTTTGATACTCCATTAGTTGTTGTCCCCTCCACTGAACTTCCACCAGCTCCGCCTCCACGACCTTTATGTACTCCGCCGCGTCTGCCATTCCCGACTGTCCAAGCAAGGCACGTGCTGATGTCAGCAAGTGGTGTGCGCTTGTGCATTCCCCGTATTCCACCAGCCTCCGTGATTCGGCAACAGCTCGAGTCGCTATGAAGAGGCTCCTCAGCAGTTCGATTCGAGGAGAAGATGATCTTACGGCCAGGGGCACTCGAAGAGACTGGTCCCGTCCATACACAACTTCTTGTGTCGATGGATCTTTATAAAGACCTCTAACTGACAACAATTGGTGGGCCATACTGGCTGTTGCCGGGACCCTAAGTTCCACTAGAAGCTCTCTTTCCTCGCCTGCGTAGAGGTCCCCAAGCCGAACTGATCCGGAACCAGAGCTTACTAACGTTGGCCGTCCATTACATAAATAAACGGCTGAGATTTCACATGGTCCTGATCCTGATCCAACCCGAATTTGGATCCTAAGATCTTGAACTACCACACTAAGTAATCCTCCTATGCATTTTGCGAAAGCCTCCTCTGCAGGGGCACTGCTACATCCGCCACTCTCTCCAAAACCATACTCGGTAACAGGGATCTCAATATGGGCAAATCTTGTTGATCCAACGTGGGTTATTGTGGACCGTTGATTTGAATGGACTCTTGACTGACCCTGACCGTCCGATAAGAGCACGATGCTAGCTACAGGGTTTTTCTCCCTTCGATCCTCAAGCACTCTCGTTGCTTTTTTCAAAGCGTCACTTGTGTAGTAACCTTGACTACAAAGGAGCCCATCAACCACTACTCCAGCGGCGCGTTTGCCGTGATCCGTCATTCGCTTCAGCGGAAGGAGTCTCTTGGGAGTAGTTGCAACAGCCGCGACGTAGAAAGCCGATCAGCCGAGCCAAGCGAGAAAATCACAAGCCTCATGGCTCGTTTAACCATTTGCAGTTTTGCACCGTTCACACCTACGTCAACTACAGCCACAAGATCCACCGGCGCACGTTGCGACGGATCTAAAACCCTACGCCCTACACCACCTCTAGCAGCTAGAGGCGGCGGAGCCTTCACCCTTAAGGCCACTGCGCGAGTCTCATAACCACACCCAACAGAAACAACAGCAGCTTCAGGTAACAAACTCACCTGGACATTTCCAAAATCTCGACCATTAGCCGGAATCTCATGAGATTTAACGGCAAAAGAAGGGTTGGGATCCACGACAAATCCCTTAAACTGAGCCACTTCATCCTCCTCTTCCCCTCCACAATTCTCATCAGCTTCAGGTATAGGCACAAACCGAGGTGAGAACAAAGACTCGTCGTCGTCATAATATCTTGAATAATCAGATTGCTTTGGCTTCGGTTTCACTCTAGGAGAAGACGCGACGACGCGCTTCTCCTGGATTTCAGAAATGACGTCGTCTTGGGGAGATTCATTTGCATTCTGATGAGGAGCAAGGAGAGAAGCGTCTTTCCAAATGGAATTACAAACGGGACAAACAAGCTTGTTGTGTTTACGTACGTAATCAGCTATACAAGGAAAATGAAACGCGTGTGAACACTCTGCTGTATATTTCGCCGTACCTTGTCCTGTTTTCACACTGTTCAAACAAATCCCACAACTACTCTGCGGAAAATTAAATAATCATCAGAAACATTTTAATTGATTTGAGTCCTCTTTTGTTGTGCATCTGAATATCTGATTCTTACTCTGAATTTGAAGCTGTTGCGGAACAGAGAGAGTTTTAACGGTGACCTAGGCGATGACGGGTTTGAGCTGGCGGCCAAAGAAGGTCTTGGGCTTTTTGTAGCAGTTCTAGGCGTTCGGATTTTGCAGTGAAGGAGCTCCGGTGTTTGTTCCGCTGTGGGAGTTTTGGTATCGACCGTCCGACAACGTAGGCTAGGACTAGAACTCGGTCGGGGAGTTGATGGATTACTTCCTCCGGTAAGAAAAGCTAACTTCACGCAACTTCTTGGGCTAGGAGTAGGACTGAGTGTGTAGCCGGAGTGTTGCTTGTCGAGATCCGGCGCCGCCGCATCGCTGTTTCTAGGAGCGGTGGTGCAAAATGCTCGTCGCCAACCAGTACCCATGTCTTGTTAATCTTCTGTTTTTTTTTTAAGATCGACAATTTTGAGAATAGGAAGGAAGGAAAGAAGATAAAGATCGAAAGAAGACAAAGGAAACGGTGACAGTCTGAATCGTTGTTATTGCCTCTCCATCTCAGAATGGGAGATCTGTGGAGTTTAATATAAAAAGATTTAAAAGTGGTTTTCTTTCTTGTCCAGATTCCAAGTCTAGTATCTCTCTCTGACCTACGATTTTCCTCAAGGCCCCATTTATAAGCATATAATATTTACACTGCAGCTGGATTGTGCATTTAAGTTCTTGGGATTTCTTGTTGATGGCGTGAATGTCGAAAAGAAAAAAAAAACAAAGAAATTATTTTGTTTCATTAACAATAAAGAAATAAGTTAACTACCGAGAGTTAAGCTAAATATTACATGTATCTTCGATTCAAATTAAAATAGATATGGCATTAATTAATATGTTTAAACCATTATAAAATGGTACAAACGATTACCGTTTATTATTACAATCTTTGTCATTTTTATTGACTATGTTTAAAGCAGATAAGTTTTTTTTTATAATTTTGGAAAGATCGAAGAACAGAACACATGACTTATTATTTCACAGCTCATTTGAGAAGAGATCACAAAAGTACTAAGTATCCGAGGCTCAATATTTCTTTCTTAAACCAAGAAAAATAATTAAAGAGGTAACTATAGTATTGTACTATTAACTATAATTATACGCCACCTGCATGATTAGTATAACAACTCATTAATTGGTTTAAGCATTACAATCATCGATGTTTCTTAACAACATGACCGTCGACGTCGTGCAGTAAATCCAAAACGATGGTTAAACAAATAAAATATGTTTTATCAAAAAAAAAATTGAATTAAATTAAATTGTGTTAATGATCAAGGAAACTATTGTTGCGCGAAAATGAATCGTTTGCTTTTTCGTATGCACTAACATTTTTAAAATTTATTCATATTAATTAAGGCTAAACTAAACGGCAAAATGTCAAAAAGACTTAAAGAGGGCACATGTCCTGAAATGGAAGCCGTGTCTTTGGGCTGGTGGTTAAGATGCGACCCTTAATAATACTATCACATGCCTCTTAACCAACATGGTTTATATATCTTCATCATTTCACAACCAACCTTTAATTAATTATATAGATATAAAGATGGTATTTTTTTTTAATTGGTTCTCTTTGGTCAATTTGTTTTTGTGTCGACAGAAGTTTTCTTTCATCGTTATAATATTCTCTTCTGCGTCCTACCATTTATTTGTGGGTTTTCAGGCATTTCAATTCCCAAGAAACGGATTATGCTAACTTCACTTAACAATATACTGTATTTGGATTTAACAAATAAACTAAAAAAGAACGATACATTTGAATTTAACATCAACAATTTTAAAAAAATCAACGATACCAAAAACCATAGATAGTCGCAAGTTTTAACATTCTAGAAAACATGGTAGATAAAGACAGAAAGTGTAAAATGGTAGACTGTATCGTTCTATTGAGGAAATATATATATATATATATATATATATATATATATGGTAGATTGTATCGGTCTATTGAAGAAAACATATATATATATACGAGAACAAATAGTCCGGTTCATCCTCTCACCCAAGAAAATGAAAATGGGTAGGAGGAAAACTATGAAATACAGAAACCTTACGAAACAGTGTCGCCGGGGATCCATTGCTCATTCTGGTTAATTTTGTGAACTGATTTGGAACTTTTAATTAACATCGTTTGTGATCAATTTATGATGGCCCCTCACGACGACAACTCTCTTCCATTTTAGGATTTGATTGGAAGAGGTTTTGGAAGATTATTATACTTTTTATTATTCAATCAATTTTTTAGTAAACCATAAAAAAAAAAGCATTTAAAAGTTATAAATGATATACTAATGTTTTTTTCTATATAATTTCTAATGAAACTTTACCAAAACATTAAATTTTAAAATAATTTTGTATAATTGTTTAATTTGGTTAAATAACATAAATATATATTTATATTTATATTATAAAGTAATATGCGAATAAAATAATAATTTAGTTCATATACTTTAAATATAATTAAAACAAATATTCTGGTCTAAATGTAATAAACTTTTCAAAGCCTTAAGCTTTAATTTTTCTTAAAAATAATTATATATAATTAATTAATTTGGTTATAAAGTATAACTAGGAATGTCAAAATAGTTTAAATGGGTCAACCCAACTCATTACCCATTAGATTAAGAGTTAAATGGGTAATATGTTGATCCAACTTATTTAGTTAAATAGAAAGGCTATTGCACAAAATATACTTATAAGTAATTGCCTAATATATTATATATCTATCAATATGAAGAAGAAATCATGTTAAATGGAATGATCCATTTAATTAATCAATCAATCAATTAATAATGACTATAAAATCAACTAATAAATAATTATCAGAAAGCATCATCATCATCATCATCATCATCATCATCATCATTTTTGGCGGAAAAACTATAGATTCATTTTTTGGTGGAAAATTGACGAATTTCTCATTTTACGGATTTATATATTGGTGGGAAAAATACAGAATCAAGTTTTTGGCGGAAAAACTATGTAACCATTTTTTGCGAAAATTGTGGATTTCTAATTTTGACGGAAAAACTACGGAAATCTATTTTGTTGGGAAAGCAGATTCAAATTTTTGGTGGGAAAATTATGCATCCACTTATTGGTGGGAAAATTATGCATCCACTTTTTGGTGGAAAAATTTTAGATCTGTTTTTTTGTGTGGAAAAATTGTGGATTTCCCATTTTTGACCAAAAAATATTGTAAATTTTGTTTTGGTTATATTATATAACGAGGGTTGTCAAATTGGGTCATGTGTATGACCCAACCCAACCCAACCCATGAATCATAATGGGTTAAATTTTTTGACCCTGATAGGTTGATGAGTCAAATGAGTTGATGATTAAATGAGTTGATGAGTCAAATGGATTTGATTTTAATGGTTGATGGTTAACCATTTGACCCATCAATTTTTAAAAATTGAATCAAACCAACTTAACATATTTTCACAATCTCTCAATTTTTCCGCCAAATTGTGAATATGCAATTTTTTCGCTTTGATTACGGAATATATGAAAATCCACTATTAAGTAATGTATGCCTTCCATAATGCATGCCTTTAAATAAATTTTTGAAATCATCAATTAAATAACATATGACTTATAATAAACATAAATTAGTTTTCTAAGATAACCCACTATTTTAAAAGAATAGCTATAATAATCTCTTTAATTTTTAATGCTAAAATGACCTAATCTAGAAATATATGTTTCATAATATGAAAATTATCCTTTCTAACTAATAAATAATCAAATAATTTAAATAAATTTTCATTATATTTGATTAATTATTTGAAATTCATATTTATAATTAGAACTATAATTTTTAATAATATTTTCTACCTAAACATTTGATTATGGTAAAAGAACAAAGTTACAAAAAACGAAAAATCATTATAAAAGTCTACAAAATATTATGAGACTCTGCCAAATTTTTGCAAAATTTTCCAGATGCTCGCAGAGTCTGACAAATACTTGCAAAGTCTATAAAATACTCGCACAGTCTGCCTAATGCTCACAAAATCAGTCAAATATTTGCATAGTCTGTCAAACACTCGCAGAGTCTGCCAAATACATGCAGAGTCTATTAAATGCTCGCAAAAGTATTTTAAATGCTTGAAGAGTTTGCCAAATGCTCGCAGAATCTGTCAAATATTTGCAGAGTCAACAAACTATTCGAGTTTTTATCTGAAAATAAACTTATCTAAACCGAAAATCTCAAAACCCCACCTTCTAAACTAAATTTCTTTTTGAATTAATTTTAAATCAGAACATGAGTATTTTACTTTGTTATCCTATGAAAAATTAAATAATTACAATGAAAAACTGGGTTTGACCCGCCCACCCAAAATCTAATCGGATTTAAACTAAAAATTCTAACTTTCTTTTCAAATCGCGATTCAATCCCTAATTTCTCTCATTTTTTAAACTCAAATCAAAATCAAAACCGCTATGTCCCTCTATCTCCTCATTCTCTTCGTGAAACTAGGGATAACCACCCTCGATTTTTGACTTTAGTGTTATGTTCGATCTCAAAACAAGTGTATTCAGAGATGGTTGATACAAGATGAATAAAGAAGAAGAGAAATGAAATTATGGTCGGAAGAAGTCAAGAGGAAGGAGATTGCCACGAGACTCCAGTTCGGAATGATGAGAGGGGCGATCACTGGTTATTCCGGTTCAGAATGATTAGGAAGGAGTAGACACGACCTCCGGTGAAGGAGACGGAAGGAGTGAAGTGATACCGGTTCCGGTTATAAAGGAAGTCAGAAGAATTCAAGAAGAAAGAGATTATCACAGGACTCTGGTTTGGAATGATGAGAGAAAGAGAGAGACCACCAGTTATTTTGGTTCAGAATGATGAGGAAAGAGTACTCGCAACCTCCGGTGAAGGAGATGGAAGGAGTGAAGAATGAGAAGAGAGACCTCCGGGAGTACGACCTCCGGTGACTGAAAAAGGAGAAGAGAGCAATGACGGAAGTGAAAAATATCTCGAAGAAGAGACCGACCGATCTCCTGTTGACCAGAATGAAGAAGAAGAAGATACAGACGAGGGAAGTACAAGCTAAACACTCACGGAATCAACGGTAAGTAGTTGCATTCGATTGATATCTTAATTCCTTAGTTAGGGAAAACCTATTTGATATAGGCACATAACCGTAGATGAGCCAAGGGATAGTGATGGAGTCAAGCAGGTGGTGGTAACACGCTCACTGCTAGACAAGCAATGAGGACTCTTTTATAGAGTTCCAAAACTTGGTAAACAAGAAAAATAAATATAGAAATAAATACAAAATAAATCAAATACAGAAGTACATAAATAAGAGTAATTAATAGGATTGATTGGCATTTAAAGAGTTTGATTCAAGGGATCACATCCTTGAGCTGATTTTAATGAGATTAATCCAAGGGTGGTCACATGATCTCAGTGAATCCAAAGAGAGAATCTGAGCGTCCATTTCTTAAGCTTGTTCCATAAGTAATTACCAGAATAAATGAGGCTGATCACATGGGATTGATTGAGCTTATTTGATCTTGGAGTTATGGCATTGATTGTGATTGTAACATTGATGGGCGGGCTGGATTTTTGGAGTTGATCAAGTCTAAATTTGAACCAAGATTCTGAGACCGCATCACTATTGCTCTTGATGTCATTCGTTTTAGCGAGGGAAAACCAACTGAAATTGACGTTTTGAAAATTCATGAAAAGGTATAACTTGGTAATACTTGGTAAAACTTGTTATTGCATGAGGAAATAGAGCCACCACTACAACCTCTAAGAATATACTTCCCGCATTCGGAGTATAAGAATAAAATAAAGCTATCGACAAGGTGTTTTATCCATGAACCTTTGAAACTCTAGATGCCTTGACTCATCCGCTCATGACAGTTGAGAGGAAATGATTTGAGGAACATCTGCAGTTCAAACACATTTTCCACATGCCAAAGGACAAAAACCACAAGGTTATGGGCATGTGGATGCTCCTTCTTTGAACGGTATGGATGGAGAAAAAAAGGAAGTTTGGTTTATCGTAAATGGCATTCCCATCTCCTATGGCATTAAGAAACACACCTTGATATCGGGATTAACTACCGCAACTATCCACTTGGTTATAAAAAAGCGGGCAGCGAGGCCTTTGTGAAGAAGCATATATTTTAAGGGGAAGAAAACAGTTAGATATCAGGACATGAAAGCTAAGCTAGAGAAAATGGTACTGGTGGGTCGTTCTGTAGATAGGTTGAAGATGGCGGTCCTATACTTCTTATCCAGCATTGTTATAGCGCAGACAAAGATTGGAGGCGATGCTACTTCCGTGGAGTCATTCTTTCTAAGAGCGGTTGATGGTTTCTTGAGTTTTATAAGAATTTTCCTTGGGGGAGATTGTCATTTGATCACATGCTAAAAGAGATTGAGCACACGATGACTCATTTTGGAGTGATTGTCAAGGAAGGTGTATTATGGCCGGTTCCATGCAGATTTCTATATTCCAATGGAGGTTAGTAAAAATTAGTTGAGGTATTAATCATTGTTACTAGTTCTTATAATTGAGGATAACTCTAACTATATGTGTGTTGTGTGGCTTTTAGCATTTGAGACAGTTCCCAAATTAGGGAATAAATTCTTAGAAGATTATCCAGAGGTAGACAAATATTATCCTAGGATGTGCATGAAAACGTTCAAGAAAGGTGAAAGTAAAAGGTTTTCTCTTTCGAAAATATATGAAGCACTTGGTACAACTGTGGTGAGTTTTCCTAGTTATCTTTAACATATGAACTATTTTGGGTTGTTATGTTTTTAATCTTTCTTCATTGTTTATGTTCATAGGACATTGATAGTATCCTAGTAGTTAGAAATACGAAAAGTCTCTTTTGACTACAATCACGGAAAAAGAAGACGACAATGATAAACATGATGTCGTTGTTAATAGTTGGATGCGGTGTCATCATAAAGGATTATCCATTTTGTTAGACAACATGTACAGACAAGAAGTGGCAACCCGAGTAGAAGAGGCACCTCAGCATGCGGTGAACAAGGAGATAGCCACCAATGAAAGCCCAGGAAACCCGACATTCGAGGAATTCACTAAATTGATGGATATTGTAAACAACATGAAAGAAGAGATGGGATCACAGTTGAAGGGAATTGAGGACAAGCTTGTTGGGTTGGACAAAAGACTCGGATTGTTGGAAACTTTAAATAAGGAGTTAATAGAAAAGTCAAAGGTAAGAATTCGTAATACTTGGTAGTACTATAGTATAACTGTTGGTAATACTTGGTAATACTAGAGTATAACTATTTTCGATTGCAGGCGCATGGTGGTTCCACAGACCCATCATACGAGGATACGACTGGTTCAACCAACCCACCAGAGGCAACAAAGGAGCAAGGCAAAAAAGGTGTTAAACGAGCTAGAGTAGGTGATGCCCAGAATCAGAGAATGATAAGGTGAAGGACAAATGTTTAGTGAAGACTATCTGACTATCTTTGTCTTATGTCTTATGGTGGTTGTTTCTCTTTGAATTCGTAGTACTATGTTGGTTTTTTTTTTTAACTTGAATTCGTAGTACTGGTACTACTTGGTAAAACTATGCTATTTTCTTTTGTATTTCAAGAACAAGCATCTTACAAAACAGAAATTAGTCTTAGACAACATAAGTCTTTCAAATCAAAGGAGAAATAAACAAAAGTCTTACAAAAGAAACAAACATAAGCATAACTCTTTGAATCAAAGGAGAAACAAACATAGCATAGGACCAAAAAGCTTTTTATATCAAGGCATAGGACCAAAAAGCTTTTCGATTCGACCCACAAGTCTAGCCACCAACTCCTTTAGATTTGCAATCTCCTCAGCACCTTACGCAATTGCTTTATATACAATTCATGGAGTCCGAAGCTTCCCTCCTTTGAGTTCTCATCAAACTCCTTCCTTAACTTAGTCACCTCTTCTTCGATAGCGTGTTCCCAACTTCGATAACTTAGTCACCTCTTCCCTCCTTTAGGTTTGCAATCTCTTCAGCACCTTACGCAATTGCTTTATATACAATTCATGGAGTCCGAAGCTTCCCTCCTTTGACTTCTCATCAAACTCCTTCCTTAACTTAGTCACCTCTTCTTCGATAGCGTGTTCCCAACATTTTCGAATGTGTAAGCCATCATTCTGCACATAAAGAGAGAGATATATCATCATATATTCAACAATAATGCCATTAATCTAAAATTGATGTCCACCTTCTCATCTTAAACTTATTTCATGTAAAGTATCTCCTTCCTATGGGCGGCACTCCGGTTGAGGTCTCGTATATGATCCTGCTCATGATCCTTCCACCACATGGACATCTTAAAAGAAGGCCATAGGCACCATCATCTATTAAAGTACGCATGTCGTCTAGCTTCTTGTTCCTCTTCATTTCAGTGTAGTAAGGGTCCGTGTCACAGATTTTATCCATGATTACCTTAGTCAAAATCAAATAACAACAAATCAAAGACATAACCTTCATTGAAATCTAATAATCGAAATCATTCACAATGGAAAAGCAAATCAAAGACCTAACAAATAAAAGAAAAGCTTACCGAAATCAAAATCGAGATGGAGGAGATGATGTCTCAATGGAGGAGAATAAAGAGAGAATTCGAGAGAGAATAAAGGAGAAGACTTTGTTTAAAAATTGGAAAAATTAGGGATTGGGCGCCAAAATTAGAAAAATTTAGGATTGGACGCCAAAATTATTTTTCCACTTGCACCATTTTTAGTCACTTAAATTTTTTTTTTTTAGTTTTACAGTTGATTTAAATCGATTAACATATAATTCTTAGTGTTTTATGCATTAATATTTTAAAAACCTAGATTTCTGTAACTTTGATATCTTAAGTTCGTTATTATTTACAAAGTCACCTTAAAAGTATAAGGATTATATTATCTAGATTGTTTCATAACAACTTAATATATAGTATTATTGTAATTTCCTTCTTAATACATATTGTAACATTTATTTATGATGTTTAGAATGCATATGATTCATTCTTAATACACAATGTAACATTGTAACATAATTATAATTTTCTATTATTTATCAACTTTCATAAGTTATATCTGTTTTACTAGTATAGTTGGTGATTTGTAATACCTACTGCACTCCATGAATCTCCATGCGACTACGTCTTTGTTGGCGTTAGAAGCATGACCATTCACATTTTGGGACAAATGCCATACACAAT
>CM051392.1:10278254-10303254 GCA_028015245.1 Cardamine occulta
ACCAATGATGAGCCTGGGGATACACAGTACTTATGACACTTATAAGCCCTGCATTTCTATCACTCATAAATACCAATTTGGAAGAGTCTGGTATACCGGTTTACAGCATCTCCATAAACCATGTCCAACTTGCAGCATTCTCACCATCGAGTACAATAAACGCTATGGGATAATGGTGACGATTAGGATCTTGAACATTGGCAAAAATTAGTAAACCACCAAATCTGTTCTTGAGAAAAGTTTCACCCACAATTATCACTTTCTTCATGACTTGAAACCCTTCAATGCTAGCTCCCAAAGCTATGAATAACTACTTGAATTTTTCCTTCTCATCCGATTTGACACATGTTTTATTATACCATCATTGCGCTTCTCTAACATGTGCAAATAACTGATGAGAGCATGGCCAACAAGGAGGATGAACCAATACAGCATAAGGATGACAAAGAGGATCAATGGAAGCAGCTTGAACCGGAGCAGCAAGGACATGAAGATTGACTCATTTCCCCGGGCCCTATTACTAGGTCCAAGCAAGCTGAGCTCAATACAACTTTGCAACATCTTCTCAACACCATCCAGGGCATGTTAGTGTGTGCTAATCCAACTACCATGGTTGTGATACAAGCCATCTAAACATTTATCAAGAGAGGTGATAAGACTTATACTCTCTTTCCCTTGTTTGGTTTTGTCCCATTGGGTTTTCCAAACAAGGTTTTTAATGAGGTAGGCCTTATCACTCTTTCTCATGGCCTCTTGATAAAGCCAAAGCCCAGCCCATCTTCATTTGCACGAAATTGGAGTCTATTTTCTTGTTCAAACTTTGTTTAAATGTTGTTTTAATTCTGCATGGTCTTTGTGAGAGTTCAGAGGCATGTCTCATAACTCCACATTCTTTTATTTCTTCTTTTCTTTCTCTTCTCTTTATATTCTGTATCTGAACCTCATTGTATCAGTTATCAAACTTTTATTCTAAAACTCTTTTAACTTGTTTGATCATTTCTTGCTTAAAGTGTCGGGTCTTCATTCCTTCACACCTAGCAAGCCAATAGTCTAAGGATCAGTCATAGTCCTTAAAAAGTATCACTCACTTCCACCCCTTGTTCGAAGTATTGAGTCTTTACCCTCTCCTGAACAAGCTTGAAGTCTAAAGGTCTTTCACAACCTTTGGAAGTTTCGCATCGATCCATAAAACTCATCAGACCATACTCGCCGTTCACATTATTTCATCACTTCCGCATTCATCATCTCTTCACTCCGACCATCACAACCTCTTGAAGAGCATTCAGGGACGTGATCCTCACCAGGATCATATCAATAACAATACAACATCTTGTAGCTTTCGTCTAGGGTACCATGCAAATCACTAACAGCTAAATTTTTCCCTCTCAATGCTGTGCAGTATGATATACTCTAAACATTAAACACTAAACCCTAAAAACCCTAAACCCTAAACCATAAACTCTAAGCCCTAAACCCCAAATCACTAACAGCTAAATTTGTCTTCACAAGATCCATGATATTTTGAGGAATTGGAGTTTTCAACCGTCCTGGAAAATCTTCTTGCAAAATAGGTGCAACTAATTCTGGTGTGTCATGCTTCTTCATGTTGCTCGCGCTCTGACTAGCCCGTGAGCATGTCTGCATTTTTGTTGTACGTTCTAATCGAGAAAATATATGTATGTTTAATCCTTGTAGCCTTTAAACACCATGTACGGCTTTCTTGACTACATTTTAGCACTAAAAATTCTGGTTCAGACCTTTTTATAACAAAACAAAAACTGTTAACAATTGAGGCTTTATCCACCACATTTTGCAATGCCTTCCTATTTAGTAATTCCTAAAGTAAACTCACACCCAAACCGTCTTCCCATGCCTCTACAAACTTACTACTTTATACAAAACATGGAAGCTCAAGATAATCATCACCTTTATCCCATCTATCCATACTGTCATCCACATCTTCATCACGTGATACAATTTCATCATCTTTAGTATTATCATCATCATTCACTATCGCCTCATCTTGTTGGTTTGCTTGTTTTTTTTCTACGTACATAGTAATGACATTACCTCCAATTTCAAAATTATTTGAATGCAACTCGTCATAGTTCTTACCAAAAGAACTTTTGCCGACTCTCGACAGTTGCTCGGGCAGTTCTGATATAGTAATGACCTCCACAAACAAAATACACTTACGGTTCTCTTTATCAATAAACGTTAGATAAACACACACATCCTCATCATCACAAATAGTAAACTATTCCTCACATCCCACCAGCAGTGGATAGTAACTCAATTGTAATTTAACCTTACTTTCATCTAACGTAAGATTCTTGTACATCCTACCTTCTATCCTTGACAAAGTTATCTCTTCCATTGATGTCTTCAACATTAAACTATACATGCGACCTTGACATTAGAATGTATGCTGACGTTGTTTCTCATTGTATCCTGCGAAAACAATACAAAAAACTCAATCAATAATATTAGTTTTACTAGTTATACTACCTTTATCAGTAATACCAGTTTTACTAGTTTTACCCAGATCTCATATCGCAAGAACTCAAATTGGATCATTCGGGTTCTAATCTACAATACACTACGATTCAACCACTGAAATATATTTCTTACCAATTTAAAGTCCTAATCGACCCAAAAACCATGGTAAAATACCCAATGTGCATAGCAAAATAATGTGTATAATCAAATCCACAATTTGCAAATCTAAAACCAAATTTAAAGCCAAATTACCTTGATTTTGAATCTTAGGAGAGCTCGACGGCAAGGCAGAGCTCTACCAATAAGCTCAACGGCAGCGGTGGAGGTGGAGAAAGCTCGAGATGCATGTCGGCAGTGAGGAAGAGAGGCTCGATTACGTTTTTTGTCTTTTTCCCATTTTTTAATTTTTTTTTTCTACTCAAGAAACCCAAGTCTCTCAAATGAGAGACATTCTCTACTTCTCACTCATACTTTTTATTTTTTTTAATGAGAAAGTATCTCATTGAGATATCCCAATGGAAATGCTCTGAGAAAGCTAAACAAGAGGACGTGATCCACAACAATAGGAAATTGATGTATATAATAACTACTCTATGTAACACCTTCGCTAGACGGAAATAAATATATTAAATTAGCAAAATTAGATTGCGGTCTGAACTAATTAGTTTTTAATTGGATATTTTAGATGAATATGAATATACAATTATATAGATAAAATATATAATAACATATGTTATTAGAGCATCTCCAATGGTTTATATAATTTTTCTCTCAAAATGATGTAAACTTAAAATGAGTTTAAGTTTTCCTCAAATAGTTTTCTTCATTTTTTCTCTCAAAAAAATATATTCTAAGTATATTTGGTTCCTACTACTTATGATTAATTTTCAATAACACCCTTTATTTAATAAAATTACATATTTTATCAATATATTTTATTTTTAAACAAATTAATAAATTTAATATTTTATAATTAAGACTGAAATATTTATAATTATTGGATATATTTTTATTTTATTTTGTAGATAGGTATATGATTATGTAAATGAAAAATGTAATAACATATGTTGTTAATTATTTGTTAGACTAAATACTTTAAAACGAGAAATATGTTTGAGTTTTTTTTTGCTATGACAAGTAATACTTAAAAATAGAAAGCTTGTAAACGTGGTTGTTACATTAAACCTTATATTTATTCATATCTATTATTTAAAATATCAACAATCTTCTAAATGGTTTGTTCTGAATGAATATTCTGTGGTTGTGTATTATATTTAAAATTTTAGAATGTAATTTTCTTATATTATATATATATATATATTTTTAATAAACTTGAAAGTTTTCATATAAAAAGCTTATAAGTTAATATGAGACTGATTTTTCAACAAAAACAAAAAAAATATGAGATTGATTTTGTTATATATTTTTAACGTAGAGGCCTAACAGATTGTAAGGCTCACATTTTTTAAGATGGGTATTGGGTAATAAGTTACGAGTGTGTCAATAATTAAAAGCTCATATAGTGTATGAAAAGCCCAACAACAATCTTAAAACCATGGAATCATTTATTCCGAATAAAACCAATAAAATATATAATCATCAATTAAAAAACTTCATATAAGTATTAAATTATTAATCTTATAAATTGAAAATTTTTAAAGTATGATTACAACAGAAGTGATATTATTATCTTCGATTTAACATCTTTTGCAATCTGCTATAAATTTTCGTATAGTCGGAAATTTTGGATTTACATAGTAAAATATCCTAATTTTAATTTCTTTTATTCTGAAATTTAACTATTACATGGATAGATGCATAAGACAAAATCCAAAAAGCAAGCCGATCGGCTAATTGCAAAACATAAGTACAAGCAAAACAAAGGATATATCATCAAACTCGTAAAAGTCTGGAAATGTATCATCAAAGTTGCCACATCCGAGTAGATTTTCGTTGGGATTGCATTGCACTCTGAAAGTCTTCGGACTTGAGGATAGTCACCTTGAATTGTGACGTTGACAAATACTCCAACATTTAGGGATTCACCGGATTGAAACCGTTAAATCTCTCGGTCAAATATAGACCTTTTCACGAGGTAGCAAATCGGTTAGAAAAGTGATAAAACCATTGAGAATTGGGTCCGAGCTAAACACACTTCTCTTGTAGAAGTAACTTGGTTTTCTCTTCCACGAAAGAGGAATATAAAAGAGTTCTCTCCTGGCTCTGATAGGACGAAAACTTCCATCTGAAAAAAGTGGAGTAAAAGTAATTACTCTAAAATTTACAGTACCACATTTTCCCCTCATTTATTCTCAAACCCTCTATTTCCCACCAATCACACTAAATATCATAAATGGGAATTAGCCAAAAAAAAACCATGTGTAAAAATTAAAAATGTTAAATTTTAGTAAGAACAAAATTCAAAAAGAATTATGCAAACAAAATCAATTAAAATTTTTACCAGACTATATATTGATCATATTATAACTCATCCTAAAGGTAATTATCAAATCAATTTTACATCAAACAACATATAGTGAGTTTGAATAACTTGTATTTATGAAGTTAATGTAAATGTAATGCCTTGATTGATATTAGGTTTAAGATGTACAACATATATATAGAGTTACAGATTAGGGATCCTAGGTATTTACTAATTACACATATAACCTTAATTACATAACATGTGTGTCTATATGCCCCCTCAAGATGGAGGGAGTTGTCTCACTCCAACCTTGGTTATTACTGTCTGAAATAGTGCTCGTGTGAGAGGCTTGGTGAGGAAGTCCGCTAATTGATCTTTAGTTGAGACATGTGAGACTCGAAGAGCATCCAATTATATTTGTTTCCGAACAAAGTGATAGTCAAGTGCAATGTGCTTCATGCGGGAATGAAAAACTGGATTAGCGCAAAGATACATTGCCCCGATGTTGTCACAATAAATAACCAGTGCTCTAGACATTGGAACACGTAGCTCGGTGAGTAAGGAGCATATCCAGCGAATTTTTGATGTTGTGTTGGCTACGGAATGATACTTGTCTTCCGTAGAGGATCGTGCAACTCCTTTTTGTTTCTTGGAAGACCATGAGATAGGATGACCCCCAAGGTAGATGACATATGCGTTGGTGGAAACAAAGTCATCGGTGTCTCCCGCCCAGTCAGCATCAGAAAAAACATGTAAATTGAAGGAGTTCTTGGCATTGAAAAATATCCCATGTGAGATGGTAAATGCGAGATAACAGAGAGCTCTCTTGGCGGCTTGCCAATGTTCCCTGGTTGGACTATGCATGAACTGTGAGAGGCAGTTAACCGCGTAGGCGATGTCGGGTGTGTAAAGGCGAGGTATTGTAAGCTCCCAACAACCATCCAAAACTGTGACAGATCATCCAAGAGGTCACCAGCTTGTAACGTGAGTTTTGGTGATGCAGCCATTGGTGTTGGAACTGGTTTGGTCTCTAGCATATTCACCTTGGATAACAAGTCAAGTATATACTTACGTTGCATCATATGGAGACCCTTTTTAGTACGCGTGACTTCAATGCCCATAAAATAATTGAGATCAACGGGGTCCTTGATTGAAAAACGATCAGCGAGAGCTTGGAGTATGAGTGAGACACGTTTTTCGGAGTTCCCGGTGAAAATAATATCATCCATATAAACAAGCAGGTAGGCAAAGTCTTTTCCTCAATTATAAACAAAAAGTGAAGTATCCCCAAGTGAGTTATGATAACATCATATTTTTACCTATTTTTACTATCATTTTCATATGGTTTTATGAAGAGTTTGGTGTGTTTTCAAGGCTAAATAGACTATTATTGAATATTTCTAGTTTCAAAGAGGTTTTACAGGTTTTAAGGGAAAATGAAACAAAAAGGAGCAAAACCCGTTTTAAGACAGTTTCAGAGCATCAGAAGTTTGGCATTCATTGAAGACCTTCCCATGGATCAAATTCAGAGATCTTTATATCCATGGAAAGTTGGAAGAGTCAAGATTTATCTCAGACAAGAATCATATCAATCCATTCAGCTGTTTAGAAGATACAACTAGAAGAGTTACGACCTGTCAACCTCGATCACAAGGAGTGTGACCGAGGGCAAGCCTTTTGGTGACCTCGGCCATAGGTCCCATGACCTAGGCCAGCCTTCATCACCACCTTGGTCATAATGCCCATGACCGAGGTCAGAGCTCTTGCCTCCACACTGATAACATCATATTTTCGCCTACTTTTTATATGTTTTTATTAGGTTTTTAATGAAGAAACAAGTGATTATGGACACTTCAAGGCCGTTTTCCACGAATTTCACTTCTTGGAGAGTTTTAGAAGTTTTGGAGCAAAAAGGACACAAAGTGGAGCAAACCCCGTTTTAAGGCAGTTTCAGAGCATCAAAAGTTTGGCATTCGTTGAAGACCTTCCCGTGCAGAAAATCCAGAGATCTTGGTGTCTATGGAAAGTAGAAGAGTAAAGTTTTACCTGGGATAAGAATCAAAGCAATCCATTCAGCCGTTTGGAAGATATGACCCCAAAGAGTGAAGCCTTATCAACCTCGGTCACAAGGATTGTGACCGAGATCAAGCTCCTTATCAACCTCGGTCATGGCACCCATGACCGAGGCCAGCCTTCATCACCACCTCGGGTAGGAGACCCATGACCTAGGCCAGAAGAATTCATCCATCCTTGCCTAAAACGCTGAGTTTTGTCCTAAAAACCCTAAAACCGACTTTCTACACCCCAAGGCCTATAAATACTCATTTAACCTAATATTTTGGGGTGTGCTTCTTCGGTGAACCTCTGTGCCTCTCCAGCCCCGCCATCAGAAACCCTAGGACGTCTCTACAGAGCCTACGTCGTCGCCTCCAACCCTAGAAGTCGCCACTTTGAAGTTTCATCCTTGTTCTTCATTGTTTCTCATCTCTCTCTACTCTTATTTGCTTTTGGGGAGACAAGTTATCTTCTGTGACATCTAGAGAAGTTTTCTTTGAACCCCCTTTGATTTTTTGAATCATTTATGATGTTATTCTTTATGATATCTATTGCGTTTCTTTGCATCATGAGCAAGTAGTTCTCTTTGTTAGGTTTTATGAGGTGATTCAAGGAGAATTCATGGTTCAATTCATCTAGGTTGTTAGATCTGATTTTTGTCCACTATTAGAGTTCTCTTGGGGTATATTTTACTTAATGCATGTAGCTTGGATTGATCATCAAGCACTGATCTAAGAGGAGAGGAGCGTTATCCGCGTAAACCTACTCCTCGAACCTAGTGCTATTGAAGCCTCGCATCATAACCTGCGTGAGTTGAGTTATGGGGCTTTGTGAACTTATCGAACTTGTTTAGCTTGCTGGTTGATGTATGCCGTTGCCTGCGTAAGTTGAGTAACGGGGTGCTGAGACTTTAGACATTCATTCTATGAACTATAGCTTGTTTGTTTATCCGTGTTCGTAGTTGAGAACCTAGAAAGAAAACATATGCATATTATCTTTCACTTGATTTGTTGAGAACCATGGAAACCCTAAGATGACTCCCTAAATGCCTAGCGCCTTCATTCATAAGTTTAAAACTGATTTTATTTTATTCCTTTCTTATTTTATTGCTTAATTATTTAGAAAACCCAAAAACAAACCCCTTTCATATTTTGTCTTAGTTAGATTTCTTCTTTGAATTCATTCTACGTAGCTACTACTCTCTGTGGGATCGATAACCTTAAGTACTAAGACTGATTCACTGTGCACTTGCAATTTAGAAGTTGTGTTATTAAAGGAAAACTTTACTCATCATATCAAGTTTTTGATGCCGTTGTCGGGGAGTATACTAGCTACCTTTGAATTCGATAAGAACTCTCGTCTAAGATACATTGAATTTTTCAATTTTATTTTACTTTTACTTATTTGTTTCTCGATAACCTCAGTTTTCCTTTTAGTTTTTGTTTTTGGATTTGCAGTGCATAACAAGGAGCCAAAACTCTGAAGCCATAACTCCAATTCAAGATATTGATCGAGTAGAACGTGAACTTAGAAAACTTCGGAGACAAAAACTCATGGCCGAGTTAAGAAACCAACACCAAGGTGTACTTGACGTCCACCAACAAAACCAAGCTGTTGTCCTTGATGCTCAAGGACAACTGATGCACAATGAGGATGACAACCCCATCTAAGAAGCTGCTGAAGTACAAGCCGACCCTCTGGAGGTCCATAACCAAGCTCGAGAAGTATTTATGGACGATTTCTCTGTGTATGGGAGTTCGTTTTCTTCTTGTTTGTCTAATCTGTGCAGGGTATTGCAAAGTTGCAAGGAGAAGCATCTAGTTCTCAACTGGGAGAAGTGTCACTTCATGGTCCAAGATGGGATAGTGCTTGGGCACAAGATATCAGAAAAGGGTATTGAAGTTGACAAGGCAAAGATAGAAGTCATGATGAGCTTGCAACCGCCTAATTCGGTTAAGGGAATCCGTAGTTTTCTGGGACACGCGGGATTCTACCGTCGCTTCATCAAGGATTTTTCTAAGATTGCTAGGCTTCTTACGAGATTGCTGTGTAAGGAGGTGAAGTTTGAGTTTGATAGTGACTGTTTGGCGGCTTTCCATACCATTAAGGGAGCCTTAGTTAGTGCACCGATAGTACAACCGCCAGATTGGGAGCTACCGTTTGAGATTATGACGGATGCGAGTGACTTTGCTGTGGGAGCTGTTCTAGGTCAGAGGAGAGACAAGAAGCTCCACGTGATTTATTATGCTAGTCGGACGATGGATGATGCTCAGTGTCTGTTATTAGCGATTATTTTCGCTTTTGAGAAGTTCAGGTCATACCTCGTCGGATCGAAGGTAATTGTTCACACAGACCATGCTGCATTGAAGTATTTGCTGACGAAGAAGGACGCCAAGCCCAGGTTATTGAGGTGGATTCTGTTGATACAAGAGTTCGATTTAGAGATAAAGGACAAGAAAGGGTCCGAAAATGGGGTTGCGGATCATTTGAGTAGGATGCTGATTGAAGAAGAGACACCTATGGAGGATAGTCTACCAGATGAACAGATCTATTCTATCAACACCTGTGAAATTTTCCGAGCACCCAACCGAGCACCCGACAGAGCACCCGAGGGAGCACCTGCTCCGCCTGCGCGAGCACCTGCTCCCGAAAATTTTTGTGGATCAATTCAGATAGGTCAGTCCTCTAGTTTCCCATGGTTTGGAAAGATTGCAAACTTCTTGGCTGCTGATAAGGTTCCTGAGAACCTAGTGGGAAGCAAAAGGAAGAAGTTTTTCCGCGATGTTAGGCAGTATTTTTGGGATGAGCCTTTTTTATACAAGCAGTGTTCAGATGGGCTATATAGGAGATGCGTGTCTGAGGCAGAGATCCCTGGGATTCTACACCATTGTCACAGTTCGTCATATGCTGGGCACTTTGCCACATTTAAGACGGTTTCAAAGGCTTTACAAGCCGGTTATTGGTGGCCGACGATGTTCCGTGATGCAAACAGATTTGTTTCTAGGTGTGATGCGTGTCAAAGGCAAGGGAACATCAGTAAGCGTAATGAGATGCCCCAGAATTTTATTGTGGAAGTTGAGGTTTTCAACGTATGGGGTATAGACTTCATGGGACCGTTTCCATCCTCCTACGGTAATGAGTACATTCTAGTGGCTGTTGACTATGTTTCTAAATGGGTTGAAGCGCTGGCTAGCCCAACTAATGATGCTAGAGTGGTTATCAAGATGTTTAAGAGTGTCATCTTTCCGAGGTTTAGAGTCCCTAGAGTGGTGATTAGCGATGGAGGCTCGCACTTCATAAACAAGGTCTTTGAGAACTTGTTGAAGAAGAATGGTGTTACACATAAGGTAGCTTCTCCTTATCACCCTCAAACTAGTGGTCAGGTCGAGATTTCCAACAGGGAGATAAAGAGTATCCTACAGAACACAGTGAGCATCATGCGTAAGGATTGGTCTAAGAAGTTGGATGACGCTCTATGGGCGTATAGGACCGCATATAAGACTCCGCTGGGGACAACGCCTTTTCATTTGGTGTATGGGAAGGGATGCCACCTTCCGGTGAAACTGGAGTATAAAGCAGCCTGGGCTATTAAATTGCTCAACTTCGACATCCTACCAGCATTTGAAAGGAGATCCATGCAGCTACATGAGTTGGAGGAAATTAGGCATCTCGCATGTGACAACTCGCGGATTTACAAAGAACGGTCCAAATCCTACCATGACAAGAGGATCATCCCCAGGAGTTTTTCTCCCAACGATCAGGTATTATTGTTCAACTCTCGTCTCAGATTATTCCCAGGTAAGCTGAAGTCTAGATGGTCCGGCTCTTTCACGATCAAGGAGGTTAGACCACATGGAGCTATAATGTTGCTCAACGCTAAAGGAGACGAATTCGCGGTCAATGGCCAGAGGATCAAGCCATATCTTGCGGATACACACATTGGAGAAGGTGACACTATCGCCTTAGGTGATGTCCCTCACGCCTAAACAGTCTACAAAGTCAAGCTAACAACTTAAAACAAGCGCTTGGTGGGAGGCAACTCACCGGTAAGGTTTCTTGTACATAATTCATTTTAAATTTCTTTTGATAGTAATTTTTTATTTTTGATTTCATCTGGAAAAAAAAAATAATAATAATTAAAAATAAAAAAAAAAATTTGACTTGCTCCGCCAGGGTGCTCGCCGAGTCAACACAAACAAAAGGTAAAATCCAAATTTTCCTTTTCCTAATCCCACTAATTTCCTCTTTATTTGCTTTGCAGGCCCATGCACTGGTTCCCCACCTACCATCTGATTTCAAAAACCCTACTCCCCTCCACTTTAAATCTCGAACCGAGCAACTCCAACTCCCTACATCGCCATATCTCTCTCTTATCTCATGCTCACCATTGCTCAAGTCCTGTTTCTCTCGATATCTCCGCCTCACCTCGTCGCATCTCCGCCGTTCACCTCCGCTCCCAAATCGCGAAGCCTGGCTCCCCGCGAAACTCCACCGTATCTCTCTTTCACTTCTCACGTTTCGACACCAGATCCGTGACTCCGAGCTCTCCGCCATCACCGAACCCCCAATCCCGCCGAACTCGTTGCGATCTGTCTCATCTCGCGTTCCTCCTCATCGCAAGTCACTCTCATCTTTTTCTCACTCAGCCCAGCTCCACCCTTCACTACCACAGTCTCCGACCTATCCGTCCGACAATGCCTCCGAAGCAGTTCTTCACGGCCAACAAAGGAAAAGGCAAAGTTGGTCCCTCCACACCGACCACCACGACCGAGAGACTCGCCACGCACCCGTGGCCCCGAGCCGAAAACACTCCCTTTGATCTCGGTATCAAGGAGCTTCTGCCACTCTCACCGGATTCGTGGGACACACGCGACGCTTACTACTACAATCAGCTCCTCGGGCTGAAGCTGGAGCCTACAAGGTATATGTGCGAGACTACGCTGCAGCAATTGGGTCTCCAAGACCAAGTTCAGCGAGTTCTAAGCCACGCGCATTGCACGTCCTTCGCACTAGAGGAAGACGTCCTCTACTCGGACCTCGTTAGGCAATGTCTTGCCATCGCCACCCTCACATACATAGATCCCAACCAACCAACACTTGATGAGGGTACGTTTTCGTTCTTTGTTGGAGGAACGAAATATGATATAGCTATGTGGGATTTTTGCGTCTTATATGGTTTTGGTGAGACAGTAACCAATCTGGATTCTCCGAAGACGTTCTCACAGTCCAAAGATTTCTGGAGCCACATCGCCTCGGGACCATACTCATCCAACTCTGCGAGTCAGAACCGCCTCCGTCATCTCGCTCTTCGCATTTGTGCGAGAATATTCAGCAACATATTGTTTGCCCGAGCTGTAGGTAACAAAGTCCATATTGATGAGTTGCTGCTTTTATTCTTGGGATGTGGTCATATTGTAGGGAATGGAAACACAGAACAGTTCGAGGTGTACCGTTCCAACTTAGGCGTCCGCTTTACCGAGGTGACTTGCGGAATCAAAGACAGCCCAACCGAGACCAACAAAGGGCAAAGAGTTGAGCGAATAGGGTGTCTCCTAACTCCACTATTTCGCCATCACCGAGTAGATCTTTCAGCTGCTTCATGTGTCACCAAGCTGTCACGAATGGATATGAAGCACCTGCTCGCCTCCAAGATCATCCTCGCACCGTGCAACTACCAGTTCATTACTGCAACCAGGGAGTCTAACCTCATTGAGCTTCCGAACCCGGTCGTGACTGAGCTCTACACCATGGAAGATCTTGCGTTCCACCCATCTCCACAGTACCTCATCGCCATTCCGAGCCGATCATCATCAGCTAGGCCGAGCACATCTTGTCGAAACACATCTCGTCATGCCAGCGACGATGACGCCACTCCAGTCCCGCGCCTCGCACTTCCTTATCATGCCGCCTCTACTCAAGGTGAGTTTGATCTTCCACACATCTCTGATGATGCTGACACTGCCGAGTACAGGAGGTGGATGATCGAGTCAACGAAAAGAACCAACAGCCTCATGCAGAGGATCATGCAAACATTGGCATGAGGATGTTGCCATACCACCGCCACAGCAGCTGCCTCACCCCAGCCTTCAAACTCAACCTCAGGCTCCGGGCAGCCATTGCACCGTAGGAAGAGGCGAGCACCTGCTCCACCAGGGTGCTCCATGGGCGACGAGCATGACACCGCGACTACTCAGTGATATCCCCTTTTACCCTCTATCTTCATTGTATTATCCATATGTGTTTTTATTTTTTATTTGTCGCCAATCTCTCGTTCTTTTTCACACCCGAGACGGTGTGATTCAAGTCCGGGGGAGTGGTTAGTTATTTTATTTTATTTTTCTATTGAGTCTCGCTGTTGTGTCAGTCCCAAGAGTCTTATATTTTTAGTGAATCAGGTCCTGCTACTTGGTTTACTTTTATTGAGTCTGTTTTAGTGTTTTATTGAGTCAAAAGCTTGTTTGGGAATTATGAACTTGATCTATTGGATTTATTTTCGGACTAAGGATTACTTGTATGACTCACAGCTTGGCCAAAGTTCTGTATCGGAAAGGCATTGGGTGGATTAAATATTCCCCAAAGCTCACGTTCAGCGGGAAATAGGTTGAACCAATGTCATCTCTAATTTTTATTCGGTTTCTAATCTTGACTTTTAATTTCTTTCTCAGGGATTTCACGTCCATTGGGCAAGACCTATTCGAACCATAAAAGACACTGCAACTCTCCACAAAGTATGCTCTTTTCTCTCTAACTCTCCTCTCGGTCCGAATTTCTTAAAAAAAAGAAAGAAAGAGTTCAAAGCAGCAAGCTCAAGTGAACCAAGGGATGATGCGTAAACCCGTGTATCCTTTGTGACCTCATGGAAAGCTTGTTGTAAGGGAAACTAAAAGTTTCGAAGTGAACCAAGGGATGATGCGTAAATCCGTGTATCCTTTGTGACCTCATGGAGATTCGTCCCATAAAAAAAATAAAAAAAATAAAAAAAATAAGAAGAAGCATCAGAAAAGTGATGGCTGTGAGGCAAAGTGTAACACCCGTGTTCCGGGCAATGGAGTCTCGGTACGGGCAATGTTACGGTCAGTCGAGAAAGTTCGAAGTTTTGTCATTCGGACAGATTCAGTCGTTCGGACATGTGTGTTCGGGAAAACATGTTTTGTCGGACAATAGAGTTTGGTCTGGAAATGGACATGTTTGGTCTGAAAATGGACAAGTATGGTCGGAAAAATGAGGTTCGCTCATGTTCGGACAGTTGTGGTCGGATCCAGACAGGTTTGCTCCGATTTAGGACAAGTTTTGTCCGAAAAATGAAAATGGTCGGCTCAGGCTGGGGAAGTCAGGGTTGAATTATTTTGGAAAATGATTAAGCTGGGTCGAGGTGGAATTTGGTTGGGCCATCTAGAATTCCTGATTGGACCAGGATTCATTAAAGAAGGACTACAGACCAAATAAGGGAAATTGGCTCGGTCAAATCAATTTCTGTTTCGATCAATCCTAATATTTTGGAAATTAATGATAATCGAACGAGCTGGAATGGGTTTAAGGAGATTTTGATATTTTGGGTTGGTTATGGAACCGAATATGCGGATTAAGGTGGTTTGTGACCCAAATTTGATTGGTTCAGTCAAATCGAGTTTTGTCAAGACCCAAACTCGTGAAATATATTCTAAGAATGGAATAAGGCGGTGGTGTGAAGGGCCGAGTCATATTATGAAGATGGGCCATTATTTGTGAGTTTTTAGTGGGTTTTTCTTAAGGACCGAGGTCCAATTCTTGGATTAAACTTAAGGGACGATTAGTATAAGGGTTTTGAGGGTTTTAGAGTCGCATAACACAGAGATTTTGCGCAGCCAGAGCTAAGAACCCTAGAGCTTCAAGTTTTGGAGATTTTGGCCAAGAATTAAGGTTCGTGAAGGGGTAAGCGATTCCTTTTTGATTTTTGTGATTCTGTTTCGATCAGATCTCGTTATTAAGGTATTCATGATGATCTATCACAGAAAATCTGCCAGTTGTCGATCTTTTTGAGGAGTTGTTTGTGACCCCTTAGAGCTTTACCGTTCGTCCGAGAGTTCATCGATTGGTAAGTGAATTTCATCGTAAATCCAGTGTTCTGGTCCGATAGTTTTGGGTTATTAAAGATGTTTGATGGTTCTGTGGCAGAGATCTTCGAGAAGCTTGAGTAGTTTGGGGTTTTGGTTAGCATAGCTCACGCGGACCCGAATCGGTAAGGGTTTTTGTGATTGTGAGTATGCATTTTGTTGGGGTGTTGGTTAGACAGTTGTATTGATTGATTTTATGTGTCTGTAGGTTAATCAAAAGCCTCTGAGATATTAAGGTGAGTGCATGACCGTGGTTAGTGTATTTGAGACGGTTTGTTTGTGTGGTTGTTTTGTTGTGTTATTGGTTTTACGTTTGATGTCTTGACAGTTTGGGTTCCGTTTGTTGTGTTGTATCTGCTTTGGCATATGCGTTTGAGGGAACCGTTGCTTGACAATAATATTGACATAATTAATCGCATGTAATTGAACCTTATTTGATACGTTAAACCGGTTAGACGGGACGATCGCTTCACTAGGCAACTTTTGTTGTTTACGCATCCACTCGTTGATGCAGGTAATAAAGATTAAGGAGGAGCTCGCGGGACCTGGAAGCGTTGGATGGGACGGATGGTTTTATTGGGAGTTTGAGTTTAGTTGATTTTATTATTTTGTGCTTTAAATTTGATGTTTAGTTGCTTCAGAACCATGTTAGCGAGTATTTGAGATATTTGAGTTATTGAATTATTGAGGAATTCTTTTGTTGAGATTTGGTTAGTTGAATGGAATTTATTTGAGAAATTTTGAGACTCGCTTGCATGACTTAAGTGTTGTAGTTCCGCTGTGCATATAACTTTGAATTTGAAGAAATCCGGAAACCTCGTTTGAGACTTAGAGAATTATCGAGAAATGTTTTGAGGTCTACCGGTTAACACCATTGTTAGGGCAGATTTTACGGATAGGGGTGTTACAAGTTGGTATCAGAGCATCGTTGGATCCTAGGATTGTTTGGTTGTGCATTTGCTTGAGTTTATTGTAGTCGTAATCTGATACAATCTGTAACAAGTATGTTACAAATTTGTATCAGAGCATGCTTGGTTCTAGGGCTGTGTAGTTAGTGATTTGATTGGGGTAACGCCATGCTTCCAACGTTAAGTCTCGCGGTAAGTCTTTTGGGTTGTTGTTAATTTTGAGAAATTGTTGTGATGAATGGTTTATGAAGACGTTTGGCGTGGTATTGGTTAAGTTCGTGTGAACTTAGCTTTGGGGTTTGGGGTTGCAGATTGTCCCTACACAATACATTGAGTATGGGTGGAATAGAGACCCATGTTTTGTTTGACTCGGGAGCTTCGCATTGTTTCGTGAAACCGGAGATGATCGGTAGAGGCGGTTTCTAGAAGGAACCGGGAAGCCATCAAGGATGGGTTAGGGCAGCCGGTGGGCAACTCATGAGGACCTTAGAAAGGGTCAGAGACGTGCCTACGTGGATTGGGGGAGTAGATATGCGAGCCGACCTAGTGATCTGTCCGGTGGAAACATACGACGTGATCCTAGGCATGGATTGGCTCAGAAAGTACAAGGCTCACTTGGATTGTCATCGGGGAAGGGTGAACTTTGAAATGGGGAAACGGATGTTGGTTTACCAAGGTGTTAGACCGACGTCCGGAAGTTTGATTGTATCGGCTATTCAAGTGGAAGGTTTGTTAAAGAGAGGATGTGAGGCGTATTTGGCTACTATCACTACGGTGAAAGAGGGTAGTGAGTTGGAGTTGGAGGACATTCCGGTTGTCCATGATTTTAAAGATGTGTTTCGTGAGATAACCGGATTACCACCGTCAAGGTCGGATCCATTTACAATTGAGCTTGAGCCCGGTACAGCTCCAATTTCTAAGGTGCCGTATAGGATGGCACCTGCTGAGATGGCTGAGCTTAAGAAGCAGTTGGGTGAACTTATGGAAAAGGGATTCATAAGAGCTAGTAGTTCACCGTGGGGAGCTCCGGTATTGTTTGTAAAGAAGAAGGATGGAACCTTTCGATTATGCATTTATTACCGTGGATTGAATAGGGTGACGGTGAAGAATAGGTACCCATTGCCAAGGATCAGTTACGGGGAGCCACATGGTTTTCAAAGATTGATTTGGCATCGGGTTATCACCAAATTCCAATTGATGAAGTGGATGTGCGGAAGACAGCTTTTAGGACGCGGTATGGGCATTTTGAGTTCGTGGTCATGCCGTTTGGGTTGACAAATGCCCCAGCAGCATTTATGAAGTTGATGAACAATGTGTTTCAGGAATACTTAGATGAGTTTGTGATAGTATTCATTGATGACATTTTGGTTTATTCCAAGACTCGTGAGGACCACGAGCATCACTTAAGGGTTGTGATGAGTAAGCTCCGTGAGCATAAGTTGTTTGCCAAATTGAGTAAGTGTAGTTTTTGGCAAAGGGAGATTGGGTTTTTGGGTCATGTGGTCTCGGACAAAGGAGTGTCCGTGGACTCAGAAAAGATTAGGGCAATTAAGGATTGGCCAAGGCCAAGAAATGCTATCGAAATCTGAAGTTTCTTAGGATTAGCCGGGTATTATAGGAGGTTTGTGAAAGGTTTTGCGCGTATGGCTAACTCTTTGACCAAGCTTACTGGGAAGGATGTACCGTTTGTTTGGTCCGAGGAGTGCGAGTTGAGTTTTTGTAAGCTTAAGGAGATGCTTACCAATACGCCGGTGTTGGCATTACCTGAACCGGGTGTACCGTATGTAGTTTATACGGATGCATCTAGAATTGGGCTTGGGTGTGTTCTGATGCAAAAGGACAAAGTGATAGCTTATGCTTCTAGGCAATTGAAAAAGCATGAAGGTAACTATCCCACCCATGATTTGGAAATGGCCGCGGTGGTATTTGCACTTAAAATTTGGAGATCATATTTGTATGGGGAAAAGGTGCAAGTATTCACGGACCATAAGAGTTTGAAGTACATCTTCACTCAGCCCGAGTTGAATCTTAGGCAAAGGAGATGGATGGAGTTTGTGGCTGATTATGACTTGGAGATAGCTTACCATCCTGGTAAGGCTAATTTAGTGGCTGATGCTTTGAGTAGAAAAAGAGTTGTGAGAGATACCGAGAAGGACATGGAAGGTCTTATTGGTATGATTGGCTCTTTGAGATTGAATGTCTTAACGGATGAGACAGAACCATTGGGTTTAGGAGCCTCGGATCAAGCCGATCTATTGACCTGGGTACGGATTGCCCAAGGGAAGGATGCTTACTTAGTAGGAGTGGCACAGAATGATAAGACGGAGTATCAAACTTCGAGCAATGGTACAATTTTGGTTAATGGTCGGGTATGTGTTCCTAATTATAAGAGTTTAAGGGAAGAAATTTTAAAGGAAGCACATCAGTCCAAGTTGTCGATACATTCAGGTACCACCAAGATGTATCACGACCTTAAGCGTTATTACCATTAGAATGGTATGAAACGGGATGTTGCGGGTTGGGTGGCAAGTTGCCCCGTTTGTCAGCAAGTTAAGGTGGAACACCAAGTTCCGGGTGGGTTGTTGAGAAGTTTACCAATTCCCGAATGGAAGTGGGATCGGATCACCATGGATTTTGTGACCAGATTGCCGGTGTGTGAGAAGAAGAATGCGATTTGGGTAATCGTGGATTGATTGACTAAGGCTGCACATTTCCTTCCGATGTGTAAAAAGGATAGTGCGGAACGGTTGGCCGAGTTGTATGTTAAAGAGATTGTACGGTTACATGGGGTACCGGCTAGTATAGTGTCTGATCGAGATTCTAAGTTTGCGGGTACGTTTTGGAGAGAGCTTCAGAAGATGTTTGGCACAAAAGTGCACATGAGTACCGCACATCATCCGCAGACCGATGGTCAGTCCGAGCGTACCATACAAACGCTAGAGGACATGTTGCGGGCATGTGTTTTGGATTGGGGTGAAAGGTGGATAGACCATTTGAGTTTGGCAGAGTTTGCATACAACAACAGTTATCATGCAAGCATTGGTATGTCACCATTCGAGGCCTTATACGGACGGCCTTGTCGTACACCCGTATGTTGGACCCAAGTGGGGGAGCGTAGCATTTTGGGTCGAGATTTTGTTCAAGAGACCACCGAGAGAATCAAAGTTGTGAAAGCTAAAATGAAAGAGTCTCAGGATAGACAAAAGAGTTATGCAGATAAGCATCGTAGAGATTTGGATTTTGCCGTAGGGGATCTAGTGTATCTAAAGATGATCACATATAAGGGGAAAGATCTGGCATTGATGAGTTCTAAGTTGTCACCGAGGTATATAAGACCGTATAAGATTCTGGAAAGGATCGGACCGGTTGCCTATAAGTTGGAATTGCCTCCGACAATGTTTGCATTTCATAAGGTGTTTCATGTTTCTATGCTAAAGAAGTGCATAACCTCTAGGGACACAGTTTTGCCTGGTGTACCTTCGGACTTACAGCCGAATATGAGTATTGCGGGTATGCCGGTCAAGGTGATAGGCAAAAAGAAAAAGGTTGTAAAGAAAAAGTCTACTAGGATGTTGAATGTTGTTTGGGATCGTGACGGAGAGGAGGAAGTCACGTGGGAACCAGAAGAGGTTATGAAAGTCCATTTTAAGAAGTGGTTTGGTAAGCAAGTAAAAACCAAAAAAGACGATGGATCCGAGGACGAATCCAATTGAAGTGGGGGAGAATTGTAACAACCGTGTTCCGGGTAATGGAGTCTCGGTACGGGCAATGTTACGGTCAGTCGAGAAAGTCCGAAGTTTTGTCATTCGGACAGATTCGGTCATTCGGACATGTGTGTTCGGGAAAACATGTTTGGTCAGAAAATAGAGTTTGGTCTGGAAATGGACATGTTTGGTCTGGAAATGGACAAGTATGGTCAGAAAAATGAGGTTCGGTCATGTTTGGACAGTTGTGGTCTGATCCGGACAGGTTTGGTCCGATTTAGGACAAGTTTTGTCCGAAAAATGAAAATGGTCGGCTCAGGCTGGGGAAGTCAGGGTTGAATTATTTTGGAAAATGATTAAGTTGGGTCGAGGTGGAATTTGGTTGGGCCATCTAGAATTCCTGATTGGACCAGAATTCATTAAAGAAGGACTACAGACCAAATAAGGGAAATTGTTGGGCTTGGACCAATTGGCTCGGTCAAATCAATTTCTGTTTCGATCAATCATAATATTTTGGGAATTAATGATAATCAAACAAGCTGGAATCGGTTTAAGGAGATTTTGATATTTTGGGTTGGTTATGCAACCGAATATGCGGATTAAGGTGGTTTGTGACCCAAATTTGATTGGTTCAGTCAAATCGAGTTTTGTCAAGACCCAAACTCGTGAAAAATATTCTAAGGATGGAATATAGCGGTGGTGTGAAGGGCCGAGTCATATTATGAAGATGGGCCATTATTTGTAAGTTTTTAGTGGGTTTTTCTTAAGGACCGAGGTCCAATTCGTGGATTAAACTTAAGGGACGATTAGTATAAGGGTTTTAGAGTCGCATAACACAGAGATTTTGCGCAGCCAGAGCTAAGAACCCTAGAGCTTTGAGTTTTGGAGATTTTGGCCGAGAATTAAGGTTCGTGAAGGGGTAAGAGATTTCTTTGTGATTTTTGTGATTCTGTTTCGATCAGATCTCGTTATTAAGGTATTAATGATGATATATCACAGAAAATCTGCCAGTTGTCGATCTTTTTGAGGAGTTGTTCGTGAACCCTTAGAGCTTTACCGTTCGTCCGAGAGTTCGTCGATTGGTAAGCGAATTTCATCATAAATCCAGTGTTTTGGTCCGATAGTTTTGGGTTATTAAAGATGTTTGATGGTTCTGTGGCAGAGATCTTTGAGAAGCTTGAGTAGTTTGGGGTTTTGGTTAGCATAACTCACGCGGACCCGAATCGGTAAGGGTTTTTGTGATTGTGAGTATGCATTTTGTTTGGGTGTTGGTTAGACAGTTGTATTGATTGATTTTATGTGTCTGTAGGTTAATCAAAAGCCTCTGATATATTAAGGTGAGTGCGTGACCGTGGTTGGTGTATTTGAGACGGTTTGTTTGTGTGGTTGTTTTGTTGTGTTATTGGTACGTTTGATGTCTTGATAGTTTGGGTTCCGTTTGTTGTGTTGTATGTGCTTTGGCATATGCGTTTGAGGGAAACGTTGCTTTACAATAATATTGACATAATTAATCGCATGTAATTGAACCTTATTTGATACGTTAAACCGGTTAGACGGGACGATCGCTTCACTAGGCAACTTTTGTTGTTTACGCATCCACTCGTTGATGCAGGTAATAAAGATTAAGTAGGAGCTCGTGGGACCTGGAGGCATTGGATGGGACATATGGTTTTATTGGGAGTTTGAGTTTAGTTGATTTTATTATTTTGTGCTTTAAATTTGATGTTTAGTTGCTTAAGAACCATGTTAGCGAGTATTTGAGATATTTGAGTTATTGAATTATTGAGGAATTCTTTTGTTGAGATTTGGTTAGTTGAATGGAATTTATTTGAGAAATTTTGAGACTCGCTTGCATGACTTAAGTGTTGTAGTTCCGCTGTGCATATAACTTTGAATTTGAGGAAATCTGGAAACCTCGTTTGAGACTTAGAGAATTATCGAGAAAATGTTTGATGTCTACCGGTTAACACCATTGTTAGGGCAGATTTTACGGATAGGGGTGTTACACAAAGCCTCAGTAAAAAAAATATATGTTGTTGTGTTCGGAAGAGGAAAGAGTTAAGAGAAGGGCATGCGGGAGAGAGTCTTCGGTTAGAAGAAGTCAGCACCCTTTGGGCCGATTTCCCTTGGTAAGATCATTAATCTATGTAAGAGATGACAGTGGGGATTCCGAAACTTCTGTTGGGTTGTGAGTTATTAAGGTTAGGTTATGAACCCCACGGCTAACTACGGTACATGTCCTAAGGTCCAGTGAAGAAGGTATGAAGTTCGAAATTTTTCCAACAAGCAAGTGAGTTCCAGTGATTTTCAAACCTCTTCTCAGTTCTTGATCTTGTTTTGTTTGAGGACAAACAAACGTCTAAGTCCGGGGGAGTTGATATGTTAGGAATTTGTCCCATATTAACTAGTCTTTTTATATTGTTTTCGAGTCTTTTCTGGTTCTTTTTGTTTTTTCAGGTATTTGGAGGCTTTGGAGCATGTATTGAAGATATTTGAGCACATTGGAGCAAAAGAAGCAATTTGGAGCAAAAAGACAATTTTTCACCCAGAGCAGGTGCTCGCCAGGGTGCTCCAACCTATTTTACCTAGGGAAACGTTTTTAATTAATTTTTGGGAAATAAATATCCTAAGCCGCCTCAGACTTGAAAAACGTTCATTCTCAGACTTCAGTTTTTCATTCTAGGTTATTTTTTTTGGTTCTAAAACACCACCACTTTGTTCTTCTACCTTTTCGATTTGGATTTGTATTACTCAGCTTTGGATCTCTACTCTGTTTGAGAAGTTTTCCTGAACCTTATTCTTTTTAATAAATCATGAATTCATCTTATTGCCTTGTTGTGTTTGATTTCGCTATGTGTGAGTAGATCCCTAGCTAGGTTAAGGTTTTCAATGGTGATTTAGGTTGTTAATGGCTGAGCACAAATAGGATTGGAATTTATATGTCTTCGCCAATAGGGGTTCGTAATGCTTAGATTAGCTTGATCACCTAGTCTATGATTTAAGGTTAAACTTATTCACGAGAGTGCTCTAGGTTGCTAGATAAATCATTGGTGAGCAATTGGTGCGTAACCAGTGAGAGTTGATTGTTGCGATTGATTGTGACTAGAATGAACCCGCTTATTAATGCTTATCGTCTTCGCTAGGTCCAGACGAGAGTTTCAGTATCTAGGTTGTTAGATAAAGTTGTCGATACACGAGAGTAGGGCAACATTTATTTATGTTTGAGTTCTAGACCGGTAGTTAGTTAGCCCTGAATAGTTGCTCAGCCTTGTCTCCGAATCACCGGTGAAACGCCTTAACCTAGTGCTTTTTATTAATTGTTTTACATCGATTTATTTTATTTGTTGCTGTTCGGAAAATTACACAAAACCCATTTTGTCTTAGCTTTAAATTAAAATCTATAATTTCATAGTGTAACCTTGGTCTCTGTGGATTCGATACCCCATATACTACTGTGATTGTCTGTGCGCTTGCAGAAAATATTTTGGGTTAAAACTCGACATATCAAAATGCAACATTAGATTCCAGGTGTTTGATATTAGATGTTGCCTAAGCATTTGAAATATCCTAACCCTTTTGATAATGTTGCAGATGTCTGACCGGTTGAGCCATGGAAGCTACCCGAATGAACCGGACACGGATATGGAAAACTTAAGTCTGAATCAGACCAATGACACATTGAGCACAGACAATGTTAGTGTCACTCTAGGCTCTCATACTACGGAAGAATATGGGTATGTTGGATCGAAGGAACAAGAGAATTCCTTAGGATCCAACCCTACGGATTCTTTGGATGGGTATTACGGATCCATGAATAATGAAGACTTGTCCACCGATGATGAAGACCTATCCATCGATAACGATTTCCAAGTTGGTGAAATTTATGGAAATGGTTACTATGGAATGCTAAATGAAGCAGAAACATGGGAAGAGAATCAACTAATCCAAATGATCGAAGAAGTTCCCTTCTCCATGGGGGAAAGAATTGAAGTCGGTGATGAAGATTTGGAGATACTGAATCCTTATGAGCTTAGAGAGTCAAGTGAAATTGAACTCCAGCTAGACTCGTTTGGAAACGTTATTGCTGCTCTAGTGCTTAATAGCGAGAATGGAACGTAATCCAGTGAGAATACATCAGTGTCGGGAAGCGAAAGTGAAGATAATACAGTCCAAGACTTCGAGCAGATGCTTGCACAATTCCTTGAAAAATGCCCAAAACGAGCTTGATGCAGTAGTGACTAACATGCTCAATGAACGCCACGAGATGTATGATCAACTGAATGAACTCATGATCATTCAAGTAACCGAAGAAGGAATCTAAGTCCCAATACTAGAAGAAGAACAATCTGGAGGAATGGACATAGACCCCACAGACTCTAAACTAGCTGCGGAGATCGAGGCAATACTTTTCGAAGCCGAGTTCGATGAAGCACAGTGATGTGATTCTGGTGAGGAATCATGCCCCAATTTCGACACCGTGAAGTTATGGACCACGAACTTGATCTAGACTCGATACACAAGGAAAAAACAAGGGGAAATGGATTGATAGATGCCACAAAGGGTTGAAGAAGACCCTTTGATAAGCCATAAGATATCAAGTTTCGACACACGAAAAAGGATCAATGATCTTTATTTATAAAAGTTTGAGAATAAAATAAAAGATGAAGTTTTACAAGAGATCTCAGCCTCAATATAAAGAGAAGGTGGTGAGATAGAGAAAAGAGAAAGGTGTGTTTACGAGACATGTCTCGGTAAACAACACATTTAGAACACTTGAAAATATAACAAAAATTTAAAGAGAGTTTGAATTTGAAATGAGGATAAAAGATAGATGGCGCCCAATAAATCTTGTAAATGGGCCTTGATGGATCAGACTAGGCAATGGCAAAGGGAAGCATATGAGCCACAAGCCTCATTAATAACCTCATTCGAAAAACATGAAACTTGGTGTTTTTCGTCGGTTTCAATCGATTGATAGTATAAAAGGTGAAATGTCGAACCTAATCTAGAGCATGTCTGTAGCACTTAACATGTGGATTAAGCTAGCAAGTGAAGCGATATATTTTAGGGGTTTTTCTTACTAACAACCTAAAATACAAAAATTTAAACTAGAGATACAGAGTCTGTCACACTCTAACAAATCACGAACTAAATATGCGAAATCAAAGACTAGTTGTAAAAACTAAAGTAGCTCGTGTAGGTCACTCGATTGGTGCACTCAAGTGGGTCACTCGAGTGGTGCACTTGAGTGGACTAGTCGAGTGGTATAAGAACTCTAATGAAAGCAGTAGACAAGAGATCTAAAAATGACAACTA
>CM051392.1:10303354-10491354 GCA_028015245.1 Cardamine occulta
CTTCAAATAAAAGACAAAAGGATCTTGGGGATAGACTCATAGGATCATCTACATTCTCACGCCATGGGTGCTAATTTACTAAACTCAGGGTGAATCCCTTGACGACGGATCTCACTTCCAATCCAACCCACTGTCGTGGCGAAGGGTCTCAAAAAATGACTAAGCATCGATCCGTCAAAGCCAAGAAAGACTCATAACAAGTGAATAGTTGGGTCGTGACGTAAATCAACATCTGATGCACCAACTCTCACGCTATTGTGTATTAATCCCTGGAAAAACTAGATATGATGGTTCAAGGCACTTTTGCTGCTCATGAAGTCATCTAAAATCATGATCCTCTTGATCAGAGGTACAAGCATTAAAAACGAGAACCCAAGAGGGATTTTTAAACCGAATCAGCATAAATCAGCAAAAATCCATGGCGATCGAGTGAGACTACCTAATCCATCCCCGAAAACCCCTAAAACGACTACTCACTCATCGAGATCATCATCAAAGCCAAAAGCCCAGAAAAGCTAAGACTTGTCATAGATGAAGGATGATCTGATGAAAAAGAAATTTCGAAAAAGGAACAGTAGATCAAGACTCGATCTTATTAAAATTACTAAGAGTTGCAAAATTCCGAATGGAAATCTAATGATAAACTAGAGAGAGAAAACTAAGAGAGATAAACTAATTATGCAAAAATGGCGCGGAATATAATAATTGTCAGATCGCGTGTGTGCCGAGTTATTATTAACCTCGGTATTTATACATAATAATTTAGGGATAATGAGAATTCGCCATAATTTGCGGAATCTTCTCGAAGCGATGCTCACCACTCGACCCAGCAGTCGAGTGGTCTGGTCGAGTAGCTTCCTCAAGTCTTCATCCGAGTAGCCTCCTCGAGTAACTTGAGCTTCCTTTGCAGTCTTCAACTCTATGGCTCCATGTCACTCGAGTCATGACTTCTTGCAGAAATCCCTACGTCGCTTCACAGCCTGAGAGGTCACATAAGTGATGACTCCTTGCAGCTCCGAGTACCTGAAATAACCACATGTATGCAAAATGCATGCAAACTAATGCAAAGAGACTAAATATCCTATATGTCAAATAAATGCAGTAAGTGATAAGAGTAATGCCTAAAACTAATGCTAAGTTGCAATAAAACAATAGTAAAAACATGCCAAAATGCAATGTTATCAAACTCCCCCAAACTTATCCTTTGCTTGCCCTCAAGCAAATAGAAAGAATAAGATGAAAGGAGTAAGCTTGAAAGTGGGGACTCGGAACCTAGCAAACTAAGCAAACCTCTAAAGTCAACACCACAATTAATAGTTCTAGCATGCAAATCACAACAGTTTTACTTAAAAGCTTTAGCCATACTCATCACATAGAATTCAACACTTAGACTCAGCGAAAACAAGCATTCAAAGTAAACTATCCCTTTAACATTTATTAAGCACGAACTGGTGGATCATGATATGCAATAACTAAAACTCATTTGGTTGAGGGACAAGTTTTAAGAGATAAAAGTGATCTCTTCTTCCTCTGGTTTAAGCGCAAGTATTTGGATCTCTCATTGAAAAGGATTGAATTTTAAGAGAATACTAAAGGTAAAGCCAACTGATGCATACAGGAGCAGACTATCATCTACTCATGATCATCCAATGACTTCCCTAACTCTAAAACCTCAGAAACTGAACCTAGCACTACCCTTTGGTTTTTAAAGACTTTCTTTCTTTTCTCTATGAATCCAAGGATCGATCTTTCTGTTTTTCTTCTAAGGAGAGGGTGTTTCTACATTTTTTCTTTAACTTCTAGCGAATTTGGAAAGTTTTCTATTTTTTTTCTAAGACTTGACTCGACCACTTTGGTCGAGTAAGCTACTCGAGTGGTATGGCTATATATATATTTTTTCTTTTTATTTTCAAGATTCAGAGCCAACTCTTATCTTTTTCTTCCAAATCCTTTACTAGACTTATACATTTTCTTTGAACTACCCTCTCCAAAGGCATAGATTTTTTAGCAAACTCGTTTCTTTCTTTTCTTTCCCAAACCCGAAACCCATTCGAACCCCTTAGCCTAATCTGATTCAAAAAGTGTGAACCAGAGACTACATGAGAGGCTACTCCTGTCGGCAAAACCTAACACTTTCTCTACAATTCAATCCGAAGATAGGCCTCACTTCTCTCACAATTGATGTATTGGTCTGAAATGAAGTTTTTGGTTTGGTTTTGTGGAACTGTGTCAATGATGGAGACAGCTACTTGGATTAGCAAGAGTGGTAAAAGGTGTAAGAAAATCCAAGTATTTTGAGGTATCCATGAGTTTTAAGTTTTAGAGCATATCATGATAATTAAGTTTTCAAATCTAAGGTTCAAATTCATAGGGATAGATTTACAAGTCACAACAAGTTTTTAACCAAGTGAGAGTGCTAAGTTCAATTCCAAGCAAGGTGCAGCCTTATTTTTCAAACAAAGGTGAATGCATAAGACAACTTATAACTATGGCACTGAAATCATATGTTTGGTTATTAAGCTTTAATTGGTTAACTCGTCGTCATCCCCTATGCTAAATGCAACAATCCTAAGCAAATGCAACTACATGACACTCTGTTTTTTTTTGTGAAATCATTTTCTAAAATTTTTTCAAATTTTTATGGATTTTAGATGCACATAGATGGATGCATAATTTGAATTAAGAAAACAAAGAAAACATGTCAAATACATCTCTTAGACACTCCCCCAAACTTAAATTACACAGTCCCTTGTGTAATAAAAATTCAAAGGGAAGCCTAAGAGATTAAATAAAGAAAACCAAAAAGAGTTATGCAATGGTATATACAAAGGGAAGGTTGTGGTACCTCATTGGTGTGGAGTGAAGTAAGCGCCAATGCTGGCCGGCATGCTCTCCTGGGTGTAAGGTGAAATGACTAGGGAGATTCCTTGCATCGGCTCCCTCATGCGACTTGAGTAGACCACTCGACCAAGGTTAGTCGAGTGGTGAAGTCTGCTGAAGTCTGGGGTTTGTGTAACACCTGTGTTCCGGGCAATGGAGTCTTGGTACGGGCAATGTTACGGTCAGTCGAGAAATTCTGAGGTTTTGTCATTCGGAAAGATTCGGTCGTTCGGACATGTGTGTTCGGAAAAACATGTTTTGTCTGGAAATGGACAAGTATGGTCGGAAAAATGGAGTTTGGTCACGTTCGGACAATTCTGGTCGGATCCGGACAGGTTTGGTCCGATTTAGGACAACTTTTGTCCGAAAAATGAAAATGGTCGGCTCAGGCTGGGGAAGTTAGGGTTGAATTATTTTGGAAAATGATTAAGTTGGTTGAGGTGGAATTTGGCTGGGCCATCTAGAAATCCTGATTGGACCAGGATTCATTAAAGAAGGACTGCAGACCAAATAAGGAAAATTGTTGGGCTTGGACCAATTGGCTTGGTCAAATCAATTTTTGTTTCGATCAATCCTAATATTTTGGGAATTAATGACAATCTGTAACAAGAGCTAGAATCGGTTTAAGGAGATTTTGATATTTTGGATTGGTTATGGAACCGGATATGCGGATTAACGTGTTTTGTGACCCAAATTTGATTGGTTCAGTCAAATCGAGTTTTGTCAAGTCCCAAACTCGTGAAATATATTCTAAGTATGGAATAAGGCGGTGGTGTGAAGGGCCGAGTCATATTATGAAGATGGGCCATTATTTGTGAGTTTTTGGTGGGTTTTTCTTAAGGACCGAGGTCCAATTCATAGATTAAACTTAAGGGACGATTAGTATAAGAGTTTTGAAGGTTTTAGAGTCGCATAATACAGAGAGTTTGCGCAGCCAGAGCTAAGAACCCTAGAGCTTTGAGTTTTGGAGAATTTGGCCGAGAATCAAGGTTCGTGAAGGGGTAAGCGATTCCTTTGTGATTTTTGTGATTCTGTTTCGATCAGATCTCGTTATTAAGGTATTAATGATGATCTATCACAGAAAATCTGCCAGTTCTCGATCTATTTGAGGAGTTGTTCGTGAACCCTTAGAGCTTTACCATTCGTCCGAGAGTTCATCGATTGGTAAGCGAATCTCATCGTAAATCCAGTGTTCTAATCCGATAGTTTAGGGTTATTTAGGATGTTTAGTGGTTCTGTTGCAGAGATCTTCGAGAAGCTTGAGTAGTTTGAGGATTTGGTTAGCATAGCTCACGCGGACCCGAACCGGTAAGGGTTTTTGTGATTGTGAGTATGTATTTTGTTGGGGTGTTGGTTAGATATTTGTATTGATTGATTTTATGTGTCTGTAGGTTAATCAAAAGCCTCTGAGATATTAAGGTGAGTGCGTGATTGTGGTTTGTGTTTGTGGTGATTTGGTTGTGTTGGTTGTCTTGTTTATGTTAAGGGTATTACGTTTGATGTCTTGACAGTTTGGTTCCATTTGTTGTGTTGTATGTGCTTCGGCATATGCGTTTGAGGGAACCGTTGCTTTACATTGACTTAACTTGATTAATCATGCACATATATTAAATTGTCTTGACACTAAAACCGGTTAGACAGGACGATCGCTTCACTAGGCAACTTTTGTTGTTTACGCATCCACTCGTTGATGCAGGTAATAAAGATTAAGGAGGAGCTCGCGAGACCTGGAGGCGTTGGATGGGACGGATGGTTTTATTGGGAGTTCGAGTTTAGTTGATTTTATTATTTTGTGCTTTGAGTTTGATGTTTAGTTGCTTAAGATCCATGTTAGCGAGTATTTGAGAAATTTGAGTTATTGAATTATTGAGGAATTCTTTTGTTAAGATTTGGTTAGTTGAATGGAATTTATTTGAGAAATTTTGAGACTCGCTTGCATGACTTAAGTGTTGTAGTTCCGCTGTGCATATAAACTTTGAATTTGAGGAAATCCGGAAACCTCGTTTGAGACTTAGAGAATTATCGAGAAAATTTTTGAGGTCTACCGGTTAACACCATTGTTAGGGCAGATTTTACGGATAGGGGTGTTACAATTTGGTATCAGAGCATCGGTTGATCCTAGGATTGTTTAGTTGTGCATTTGCTTGAGTTTATTGTAGTCGTAATCTGATACAATCTGTAACAAGAGCTAGAATCGGTTTAAGGAGATTTTGATATTTTGGGTTGGTTATGGAACCGGATATGCGGATTAAGGTGTTTTGTGACCCAAATTTGATTGGTTCAGTCAAATCGAGTTTTGTCAAGTCCCAAACTCGTGAAATATATTCTAAGTATGGAATAAGGCGGTGGTGTGAAGGGCCGAGTCATATTATGAAGATGGGCCATTATTTGTGAGTTTTTAGTGGGTTTTTCTTAAGGACCGAGGTCCAATTCGTGGATTAAACTTAAGGGACGATTAGTATAAGAGTTTTAAGGGTTTTAGAGTCGCATAACACGGAGAGTTTGCGCAGCCAGAGATATGAACCCTAGAGCTTCGAGTTTTGGAGAATTTGGCCGAGAATCAAGGTTTGTGAAGGGGTAAACGATTCCTTTGTGATTTTTGTGATTCTGTTTCGATCAGATCTCGTTATTAAGGTTTAATGATGATCTATCACAGAAAATCTGCCAGTTGTCGATCTATTTGAGGAGTTGTTGGTGAACCCTTAGAGCTTTACCGTTCGTCCAAGAGTTCATCGATTGGTAATCCAAAGCATCGTAAATCCAATTCATCGGTTTGTTGGGGTGTTGGTTAGATATTTGTATTGATTGATTTTATGTGTCTGTAGGTTAATCAAAAGCCTCTGAGATATTAAGGTGAGTGCGTGACTGTGGTTTGTGTTTGTGGTGATTTGGTGGTGTTGGTTGTCTTGTTTATGTTAACGGTATTGCGTTTGATGTCTTGACAGTTTGATTCCATTTGTTATGTTGTATGTGCTTCGGCATATGCGTTTGAGGGAACCGTTGCTTTACATTGACTTAACTTGATTAATCATGCACATATAATAAATTGTCTTGACACTGAAACCGGTTAGACGCGATCGCTTCACTAGGCAACTTTTGTTGTTTACGCATCCACTCGTTGATGCAGGTAATAAAGATTAAGGAGGAGCTCGCGAGACCTGGAGGCGTTGGATGGGACGGATGGTTTTATTGGGAGTTCGAGTTTAGTTGATTTTATTATTTTGTGCTTTGAGTTTGATGTTTAGTTGCTTAAGATCCATGTTAGCGAGTATTTGAGATATTTGAGTTATTGAATTATTGAGGAATTTTTTTGTTAAGATTTGGTTAGTTGAATGGAATTTATTTGAGAAATTTTGAGACTCGCTTGCATGACTTAAGTGTTGTAGTTCCGCTGTGCATATAAACTTTGAATTTGAGGAAATCCGGAAACCTCGTTTGAGACTTAGAGAATTATCGAGAAAATTTTTGAGGTCTACCGGTTAACACCATTGTTAGGGCAGATTTTACGGATAGGGGTGTTACAATTTGGTATCAGAGCATCGTTGGATCCTAGGATTATTTGGTTGTGCATTTGCTTGAGTTTATTGTAGTCGTAATCTGATACAATCTGTAACAAGAATGTTACAAATTGGTATCAGAGCTTGCTTGATTCTAGGGCTGTGTAGTTAGTAATTTGATTGGGGTAAAAACATCCTTCCAACGCCAAGTCTCGCGGTAAGTCTTTTGGGTTGTTGTTAATTTTGAGAAATTGTTGTGATGAATGTGTATGAAGCCATTTGGCGTGGTGTTGGCTAAGTTTGTGTGAACTAAGTTTTGTGTTTGGGTTATGCAGATGGTTCGTAAAACCAGAAACACGAGTAGGAGCGGTGAGAATGGTGAGATTTCTAGAGTTCACTCTAGTGATGGTAATGGAGCCGCGAGAGCCGGCGAGAATGCGTCTTTTGATAGCGTGGATAACTAGGTGTAGATATATAAGCTGCGATTCAGGCAGCACTGGCCCCTGTGATGGTGACTCTGGCTCAGTTGGCTGAGAGGTTGCCAGTAGTTGGAAAAGCGCCCGGGGTGCAACCGGTGGGTGCGAATGGTATTGGTGTGGGCAATGGGTTGCCTGGAGCCAATGGTGTGCATGCCGATGTTCAGGTTGATATTCCCGTGGAAGGTGTGGGGAATGTGAATGTGGAGCCGCGTGTGCCACCGTACCTTAAGGTTATGGAGCATATGCAAAAGATGGGTACTCGGTATTTTTCGGGTAGTGTTAAACCGGCTGATGCCGATGAATGGAGAAACCGTGTGGAAAGAAATTTTGCTTCAGTAAGATGTCCGGAACAATATAAGGTGGACCTGGGAGTTCACTTTTTGGAAGGTGAAGCCCACACTTGGTGGGAAGGTGTGACTACCCACCGTGGTAGGGTGGTGAGAACTTGGGAAGAGTTTCGGGAAGAGTTCAATACTAAGTACTTTCCGCAAGAAGCCTTGGACCGGTTGGAGAGTCAATTTCTTGATTTAAGGCAAGGGTCCAAGTCTGTGAGAGAGTACGAGGCTGAGTTTAATAGCCTTAAACGTTATGCTGGGAGAGATTTGGAGGATGAACGGGTTCAGATCCATAGGTTCCTGCGAGGTATGCGGTTGGAATTGCATAACCGGTGTTTTATGCGGGACTATAGGTCCATGGCTGACCTTGTGGAGAAGGCGGCTATGATAGAATCTGGGATGATTGCGGAGGACAATAAGAAGCAAGCAAAGACAGCGGATAACCGCAAGTCTCAAAGTGGTTCGTTCGGTAACAAGTCTGGTAATGTTTCTGGATAAAAGAGAAAGTGGGAAGCCACGGGTGCTAGTAAGCCAAGTGGTGAGAGTGGGTCTGGATACTCGAGTGAAGGTTGCTTCAAGTGTGGTAGTAAGGATCATAGGATCGCCAATTGTCCCAAACTGGAGGTTGAAAGGACATGTAACTATTGTAAGGAACCGGGGCACTTTAAGAATCAGTGTCCGAAGTTGGCAGTGAAGCAGGATCAAGGGCGGGAGCTGGCAATACCACCACCTCCTAAGAAGCCAGCAGGTGTGCACCATGTGTACTCATTGGCGGATGGAACCAATGATCCAAGCACTTCTCGTCCGATCACTGGTAAGTCCCAGGAAAATATGACTTTGTGAATTCTTCCGTAAATAAAATGTTTGGTTGTGTGCATTTGGGGTTTTCTTTTGGTTGGGTCCTTAGAGTTAAGGAACTTCGTGTAGGGACATTGAGTAAGGGTGGATTAGAGACCCATGTTTTGTTTGACTAGGGAGCTTTGCATTGTTTCGTGAAACCGGAGATGATCGGTAGAGGCGGTTTTCAGAAGGAACCAGGAGGCCATCAAGGATGGGTTAGGGCAGCCGGTGGGCAACTCATGAGGACCTTAGGAAGGGTCAGAGACGTGCCTACTTGGATTGGGGGAGTAGATATGCGAGCCGACCTAGTGATCTGTCCAGTGGAAACATATGACTTGATCCTAGGCATGGACTGGCTCGGGAAGTACAAGGCTCACTTGGATTGTCATCGGGGAAGGGTGAACTTTGAAATGGGGAAACGGATGTTGGTTTACCAAGCTGTTAGACCAACGTCCGAAAGCTTGATTGTATCGGCCATTCAAGTTGAGCATTTGTTAAAGAGAGGATGTGAGGCGTATTTGCCTACTATCACTACGGTGAAGGAGGGTAGTGAGTTGGAGTTGGAGGACATTCTGGTTGTCCAAGATTTTAAAGATGTGTTTCGTGAAATAACTGGATTGCCACCGTCAAGGTCGGATCCATTTACAATTGAGCTTGAGCCCGGTACAGCTCTAATTTCTAAGGCGCCGTATAGGATGGCACCTGCTGAGATGGCTGAGCTTAAGAAGGAGTTGGGTGAACTTATGGAAAAGGGATTCATAAGAGCTAGTAGTTCACCGTGGAGAGCTCCGATATTGTTTGTAAAGAAGAAGGATGGAACCTTTCGACTTTGCATTGATTACCGTGGATTGAATAGGGTAACGGTGAAGAATAGGTACCCATTGCCAAGGATTGATGAATTGTTGGATCAGTTACGGGGAGACACATGGTTTTCCAAGATTGATTTGGCATCGGGTTATCACCAAATTCCAATTGATGAAGTGGATGTGCGGAAGACAGCCTTTAGGACTCGCTATGGGCATTTTGAGTTCGTGGTCATGCCGTTTGGGTTGACAAATGCCCCAACAGCATTTATGAAGTTGATGAACAATGTGTTTCGAGAATACTTAGATGAGTTTGTGATAGTATTTATTGATGACATTTTGGTTTATTCCAAGACTCGTGAGGACCACGAGCATCACTTAAGGGTTGTGATGAGTAAGCTCTGTGAACATAAGTTGTTTGCCAAATTGAGTAAGTGTAGTTTTTGGCAAAGAGAGATTGGATTTTTGGGTCATGTGGTCTCGGACAAAGGAGTGTCCGTGGACTCGGAAAAGATTAAGGCAATTGAGGATTGGCCGAGGCCAAGAAATGCTACCAAAATCCGAAGTTTCTTAGGATTGGCCGGGTATTATAGAAGGTTTGTGAAAGGTTTTGCGCGTATGGCTAACTCGTTGACCAAGCTTACAGGGAAGGATGTACCGTTTGTTTGGTCCGAGGAGTGCGAGTTAAGTTTTTGAAAGCTTAATGAGATGCTTACCAATACGCCGGTGTTGGCATTACTTGAACCGGGTGTACCGTATGTAGTTTATACAGATGCATCTAGAATTGGGCTAGGGTGTGTTCTGATGCAAAAGGACAAAGTGATAGCTTATGTTTCTAGGCAATTGAAAAAGCATGAAGGTAACTATCCCACCCATGATTTGGAAATGGCCGCGGTGGTATTTGCACTTAAGATTTGGAGATCATATTTGTATGGGGAAAAGGTGCAAGTATTCATGGACCATAAGAGTTTGAAGTACATCTTCACTCGGCCCGAGTTGAATCTTAGGCAAAGGAGATGGATGGAGTTTGTGGCGGATTATGACTTGGAAATAGCTTACCATCCTGGTAAGGCTAATTTAGTGGCTGATGCTTTGAGTAGAAAAAGAGTTGTGAGAGATACCGAGAAGGACATGGAAGGTCTTATTGGTATGATTGGCTCATTGAGATTGAATGTCTTAACGGATGAGACAGAACCATTGGGTTTAGGAGCCGCGGATCAAGCCGATCTATTGACCCGGGTACGGATTTCCCAAGGGAAGGATGCTCACTTAGTAGGAGTGGCACAGAATGATAAGACGGAGTATCAAACTTCGAGCAATGGTACAATTTTGGTTAATAGTCGGGTGTGTGTTCCTAATGATAAGAGTTTAAGGGAAGAAATTTTAAAAGAAACACATCAGTCCAAGTTGTCGATACATCCGGGTACCACCAAGATGTATCACGACCTTAAGCGCTATTACCATTGGAATGGTATGAAATGGAATGTTGCGGGTTGGGTGGCAAGTTGCCCCGTTTGTCAGCAAGTTAAGGCAGAACACCAAGTTCCGGGTGGGTTGTTGAGAAGTTTACCAATTCCCGAATGGAAATGGGATCGGATAACCATGGATTTTGTGACCGGATTATCGGTGTGTGACAAGAAGAATGCGATTTGGGTAATCGTGGATCGATTGACTAAGGCTGCACATTTCCTTCCGATGTGTAAAAAGGATAGCCGAGTTGTATGTTAAAGAGATTGTACGGTTACATGGGGTACCGGCTAGTATAGTGTCTGATCGAGATTCTAAGTTTGTTGGTAAATTTTGGAGAGAGCTTCAGAAGAAGTTTGGCACAAAAGTGCAAATGAGTACCGCATATCATCCGCAGACGGATGGTCAGTCTGAGCGTACCATACAAACGCTAGAGGACATGTTGCGGGCATGTGTTTTGGATTGGGGTGAAAGGTGGATAGACCATTTAAGTTTGGCAGAGTTTGCATACAACAACAGTTATCATGCAAGCATTGGTATGTCACCGTTCGAGGCCTTATACGGTCGGCCTTGTCGTACACCCGTATGTTGGACCCAAGTGGGGGAGCGTAGCATTTTGGGTCGAGATTTTGTTCAAGAGACCACCGAGAGAATCAAAGTTGTGAAAGCTAAAATGAAAGAGTCTTAGGATAGATAAAAGAGTTATGCGGATAAGCATCGTAGAGATTTGCAGTTTGCCGTGGGGGATCTAGTGTATATAAAGATGATCACATATAAGGGGAAAGATCCTGTATTGATGAGTTATAAGTTGTCACCGAGGTATATAGGACCGTATAAGATTCTGGAAAGGATCGGACCGGTTGCCTATAAGTTGGAATTGTGTAACACCCCTATCCGTAAAATCTGCCCTAACAATGGTGTTAACCGGTAGACCTCAAAAATTTTCTCGATAATTCTCTAAGTCTCAAACGAGGTTTCCAGATTTCCTTAAATTCAAAGTTTATATGCACATCGGAACTACAACACTTAAGTCATGCAAGCGAGTCTCAAAATTTCTCAAATAAATTCCATTCAACTAACCAAATCTTAACAAAAGAATTCCTCAATAATTCAATAACTCAAAGAGGAGCTCGCGAGACCTGGAGGCGTTGGATGGGACGGATGGTTTTATTGAGAGTTCGAGTTTAGTTGATTTTATTATTTTGTGCTTTGAGTTTGATGTTTAGTTGCTTAAGATCCATTTTAGCGAGTATTTGAGATATTTGAGTTATTGAATTATTGAGGAATTCTTTTGTTAAGATTTGGTTAGTTGAATGGAATTTATTTGAGAAATTTTAAGACTCTCTTGCATGACTTAAGTGTTGTAGTTCCGCTGTGCATATAAACTTTGAATTTGAGGAAATCCAGAAACCTCATTTGAGACTTAGAGAATTATCGAGAAAATTTTTGAGGTCTACCGGTTAACACCATTGTTAGGGCAGATTTTACGGATAGGGGTGTTACAGTCTCCCTAGAATCAAAATATCTTCGGGTTCTTCATCTATCTTCATGATGATGAAATCCGTGGGTATTTCAAGTTTCCCTATCCTCATTGGAACATTCTCAAGTAGTCCATGTGGAAATCTCACCGTTCTATCAGCTAGGACTAGTTATAACATGCTTGGCAAGAACTTGTGATAACCAAGCCTTTCTGCCATAGATAGAGGCATGATGCTGACAGAAGCACCCAAGTCGCAGAGAGACTTACCAAATGCCTGGTTGTTGATTGAGCATGGTAAAGTGAAAGATCCTGGATCTTTTAACTTCTCTTGTACCAAAACCTCCTGCTGAGCAATTACTTGGCATTCCTGAGACTTAGCAGCTGTTGCTCTCCCATCTTGAATTCTCTTCAAGGTTCTTTCTCTCAAACCATACCCAAAAGGTCCCAGTTTCTCAACAGCTTCATCGAAGGTCATTGACTCTTCCAGTTCCAAAAGTTCTTCTTCCAACATGATCTCATATTCCTTCTTAATATCTTTGATGAATCTTTCTGGAAATGGGCCCGTGATCATGGCGTGCAGGTCTAGAATTCGCTTCTCGTTTACTGAGACGAAGTCGACTCGATCACTCACTCAAGTGGGTTGCTCGAGTGGTGTGCTCTTAGCGATTACAGCAGCAGCTTGACAGGATACCCCCCACCTTGAAGATCACCGTCCCAGGTGATGTGTGAGAATCTTTTCTTGAAAGGAAGGAGATGGATAGTTGGGGCTGTGGAGACTGCATAGACATTTGCAGAGTCTTTGGGATTTTGCACGGCTTTCCCAGGCAGTTGACCTGTGGACTTAGTGGAAGCTGAGGGAGAGTTGGACTCAACATGCTTCAATCTGCTGTTCAAGATTTCGAGCTTGTGGTTCAAATCGTCGTAAGAGCAATCAATGTGAGTGCGAAGCTCAGTGAACTGTTTGGTGGTATCTTGAGTTGCAGCATTTTGACCTTGGAGAAGTTGGAGAAGCAATGCCTTAAGCTCACTATCAGTCTGCGAAGCAGGTCTTGGGGCAAATCCAGGTGGATTTGTTGGAGGATTTTGAACAAAAGTCTTGTTTGGTGCATGTTGCTGAGTAGGATACACCTGGTCTTGAGGGTTTGCAACGTTGGTGTTACGGTAAGATAAGTTAGGGTTGCTCCTGTAGTTAATGAAGCCTCGGTTGAAACCAGCTTGATTCTGAATGTAGAGTATCTCTTCAACCTGATCGTCTTCAACGGTTGGATCCTTAGGTAAGGATGACTCTCCCACAAAGTGGATTTGTTTCTGCTGAGCGAGGATAAGCTTATCGAGCTTGTCGTTCAGTGCTTGAATCTCCTTGCTGTTGGAAGTAGCAGAAGTAGAAGATCTCCTGATCATTCTGTCAAAGTCTTCATTGTAGTTACCATCAGAAATGGCTAGATTCTCAACTAAATCCCATCCAGAAGTGACATCTTGGTTTAGGAAGTTGCCATTGCTGGCAGTGTCCAGACGCAACAGGATCTTCGGACTTGTGCCTCGATATAATGTGCAAAGTAGTGATTCTTTGCTGAATCCGTGGTGAGGGCATTGAGTGGTATGCATCTTGAACCTCTCCCAAGCTTCTGAGAAGCTTTCATTGTTCCTCTGAGTGAAGCTTGAGATGTCATTCTTCAGTTTTGCAGTTCTAGAGTTGGAAAAGAACTTAAGGAGAAACGCCTTCTTGCAATCATCCCAAGTAGTGATAGAATTCTGGGGCATAGCTCGTTCCCATTGAGAGGCCTTGTCACCTAGAGAGAAGGGGAATAGACGAAGCTTGAACCCATCTTCAGATATACCGTTGATCTTCGTGAGTTCACACAAACGGTCAAATTGGTCAAGATGGGGAGACCATGAAATTTGTAGCTCTGGACCATGCTGATGAGACCGGATTTTATCTCAAAGTTGTTGTTGGCAACAGGAGGTGCCACAATCCCTTGCCTGGTGGAGTGTGTGCTTGGTGCATCACCAGCTCCAATGACTCGAGGTGCAGGTTGCTCTGCCATTTCAACTGGTGTCTCCTTCATGGATTGATCTAAGCGAGTCTGAGAGCGTGTTCGCATGCGGTGTAAGGACGCCTCGAGAGAAGCACCCGAGTAGAGTACTCGAGTAGATAAATCGAGTAGAATGGTACCTGATGCAACACAAACAGAACTTCAACACAAATCAGTAAGACTTTAAACAAAAGGCTAATGCAAATAGAATATCGATCCGAGAATTCTAGTAACAAGAACAAGCCTTGCTAGATGAAAATCTCAGATCTTTTATGCAAAAGAAACTTGATCTAGTAAGCTCAAAAATGATAAATGTGCAGACAATGACTCGATCCCCGGCAACGGCGCCAAATTGAAACTTGGTGTTTTTCGTCGGTTTCAATCGATTGATAGTATAAAGGGTGAAATGTCGAACCTAATCTAGAGCATGTCTGTAGCACTTAACATGTGGATTAAGCTAGCAAGTGAAGCGATATATTTTAGGGGTTTTTCTTACTAACAACCTAAAATACAGAAATTTAAACTAGAGATGCAGAGTCTGTCACACTCTAACAAATCATGAACTAAACATGTGAAATCAAAGACTAGTTGTAAAAACTAAAGTAGCTCGAGTGGGTCACTCGATTGGTGCACTCAAGTGGGTCACTTGAGTGGTTCACTCGAGTGGACTAGTCGAGTGGTATAAGAACTCTAATGAAAGCAGTAGACAAGAGATCTAAAAATGACAACTAGTTCAAATAAAAGACAAAGGGATCTTGGGGATAGACTCATAGGATCATCTACACTATCACGCCATGGGTGCTAATTTACTAAACTCAGGGTGAATCTCTTGACGACGGATCTCACTTCCAATCCAACCCACTGTCGTGGCGAAGGGTCTCAACAAGTGACTAAGGATCGATCTGTCAAAGCCAAGAAAGACTCATAACAAGTGAGTAGTTGGGTCGTGACGTAAATCAACATGTGATGCACCAACTCTCACGCTATTGTGTCTTAATCCCTGGAAAAACTAGATCTGATGGTTCAAGGCACTTTTTCTGCTCATGAAGTCATCTAAAATCATGGTCCTCTTGATCAGAGAGGTACAAGCATTAAAAACGAGAACCCAAGAGGGATTTTTAAACCGAATCAGCATAAATCAGCAAAAACCCATGGCGATCGAGTGAGACTACCTAATCCATCTCTGAAAACCCCTAAAACGACTACTCACTCATCGAGATCATCATCAAAGCCAAAAGCCTAGAAAAGCTAAGACTTGTCATAGATGAAGGATGATCTAATGAGAAAGAAATTTCAAAAAAGGAACAGTAGATCAAGACTCGATCTTATTAAAATTACTAAGAGTTGCAAAATTCTGAATCGAAATCTAAAGATAAACTAGAGAGAGAAAACTAAGAGAGATAAACTAATTATACGAAAACGGCGCGGAATAATAATTGTCAGATCGCGCGTGTGCTGAGTTATTATTAACCTCGGTATTTATACATAATAATTTAGGGATAATGAGAATTCTCCATAATTTTTGGAATCTTCTCGAAGCGGTGCTCACCACTCGACCCAGCAGTCGAGTGGTCTGGTCGAGTAGCTTCCTCAAGTCTTCATCCGAGTAGCCTTCTCGAGTAACTTGAGCTTCCTTTGCAGTCTTCAACTCTATGGCTTCATGTCACTCGAGTCATGACTTCTTGCAGAAATCCCTACGTTGCTTCACAGCCTGAGAGGTCACATAAGTGATGACTCCTTGCAGCTCTGAGTACCTGAAATGACCACATGTATGCAAAATGCATGCAAACTAATGCAAAGAGACTAAATATCTTATATGTCAAATAAATGCAGTAAGTGATAAGAGTAATGCCTAAAACTAATGCTAAGTTGCAATAAAACAATAGTAAAAACATGCTAAAATGCAATGTTATCAAAACCTCATGGGACAAAACCGAGACAAGGGAAAAAGAGTGCGAGTGGATCATATGGCCATGCACTAGCCTTCTCGAGCATGTATCACGACCAAGGTGGCTTTTACACATCTACCAAAGCTTGAGTGATCCTCTTAAGTCATAGCTTGATGAGGCCAGACTCCAATATCTTTGGTTAGCTCAATGGTCCAAAGACAACTTTTGGGTCCGAAAGGGCTCTCCATGCTTCTTTAGCTCCTTGCTTGTCAATTGCTTCATGTCCCTTCCATGCTCTATGCTTCAGGCCCTTAGAGCTATCCAGAATCATATCACACAGGCCCAAGTCCAATATTCAATGGAAAGAGAGGATGATTCGATCATCCAAATCACACAAAGTGTTCCACAGGTAGGATACCATATTTTGATCCACGATAGCGAGTCCACACCGGAAGACTCTTTCAACTCCTTAACACCCGAGCCTCCGAGTTCAGGTAGTAATGAGTTTTCTTCAAAATTTTCTGATAGCTGGATGGAATCCGTATGGAACCAAGCTACATCGCCTCAGTCCGTTCTACCAGAAGTGGTTCCAGAAGCCATTCCACTACCAGTCAATCTGGTTACCATTGCTATCCAGCCTATGGAGACCAGAGAGTACTATACATTTAGTACTCAGATTAACCAAGGAACACACACGGAAGGGATGAGAGAGTATAGAAAATTTGACAACCGAATGCTAGAAATGGAACTTAGCAACGAGGAATCCTTGGAACGATTAAGGGGAATGAAGGAAGTCCCTAATAGTTTGATGTTAGCCATGGAAGGTAATTCTATTGAACCACCAACTGATTTCTGTAGGGGTCGACCATCGGCTCGTAAAATAGAAGGAAGTAAAGTTAATACTCAAGTAAAGAAAGTCCCAATGGTCGATCCAGACATCAACTACGGACAAGTTGGCCACTACTTATCCGACTGTCCATACCCAATCCGTGGTAATATCTCAAGATTTGCAGATGGTGTTGGGCCATCGAGAGTTAGACAGTCTGATCCGGGTAACACGTTCGGGGAATCTTCCAAGGCGGAACCATCGAAAGACACTGTAGAAATCCCATAAATCCTTAGGATATGGGTAGAGTACATATCTAACCTGTTTAATTGTACATAAGAACCGCATAGCGTGTCAATTTCGGGGTATGGATGTATAATTAGGTTGGGACTAAGGGGTGGTGGAACGGTGTAAGGAAAGGAAAGAGAGGTAAGTGGATGTAAATGACTTAACCCAAAATTTTCTTATAATATAATAGGGTTAACGGATTATGTAAAATATAACTCTAATAATGATCAAGTATTTTATGTATGGAAATGGTTGAATAACTTGCTTGCTTGCTTGTTGAATGCTTAGTTGATTGAATGCATGGTTGGTATTGAGAATTTACCAAGAATCGCAAAAGAACAAGGAAGATGTACAACATGGAAACAAGACAAGGTACTAGAAGAAATAGAGAAGCAAAAGAGAGAAATTACCCAGAATGACTAAGAGAATTGTAACACCCCTATCCGTAAAATCTGCCCTAACAATGGTGTTAACCAGTAGACCTCAAAACTTTTCTCGATAATTCTCTAAGTCTCAAACGAGGTGTCCGGATTTCCTCAAATTCAAAGTTTATATGCACAGCGGAACTACAACACTTAAGTCATGCAAGTGAGTCTCAAAATTTCTCAAATAAATTCCATTCAACTAACCAAATCTTAACAAAAGAATTCCTCAATAATTCAATAACTCAAATTTCTCAAATACTCGCTAACATGGATCTTAAGCAACTAAACATCAAACTCAAAGCACAAAATAATAAAATCAACTAAACTCGAACTCCCAATAAAACCATCCATCCCATCCAGAGGCTTTTGATTAACCTTAATATCTCAGAGGCTTTTGATTAACCTACAGACACATAAAATCAATCAATACAAATAACTAACCAACACCCCAACAAAATACATACTCAGAATCACAAAAACCCTTCCCAATTTGGGTCCGCGTGAGCTATGCTAACCAAATCCTCAAACTACTCAAGCTTCTCGAAGATCTCTGCCACAGAACCACTAAACATCCTAAATAACCCAAAACTATCGGATTAGAACACTGGATTTACGATGAGATTCGCTTACCAATCGATGAACTCTCGGACGAACGGTAAAGCTCTAAGGGTTCATGAACAACTCCTCAAATAGATCGACAACTGGCAGATTTTCTGTGATAGATCATCATTAATACCTTAATAACGAGATCTGATCGAAATAGAATCACAAAAATCACAAAGGAATCGCTTACCCCTTCACGAACCTTGATTCTTGGCCAAATTCTCCAAAACTCGAAGCTCTAGGGTTCTTAGCTCTGGCTGTGCAAAATCTCTGTGTTATGCTACTCTAAAACCCTCAAAACTCTTATACTAATTGTCCCTTAAGTTTAATCCACGAATTGGACCTCGGTCCTTAAGAAAAACCCACCAAAAACTCACAAATAATGGCCCATCTTCATAATATGACTCGGCCCTTCACACCACCGCCTTATTCCATACTTAGAATATATTTTACGAGTTTGGGACTTGACAAAACTCGATTTGACTGAACCAATCAAATTTGGGTCACAAAACACCTTAATCCGCATATCCGGTTCCATAACCAACCCAAAATATCAAAATCTCCTTAAACCGATTCCAGCTTGTTCGATTGTCATTAATTCCCAAAATATTAGGATTGATCGAAACAGAAATTGATTTGACCGAGCCAATTGGTCCAAGCCCAACAATTTCCCTTATTTGTTCTGGAGTCTTTCTTTAATGAATCCTTGTCCAATCAGGATTTATAGATGGCCCAGCCAAATTGCACCTCGACCCAACCTAATCATTTTCCAAAATATTTCAACCCTGACTTCCCCAGCCTGAGCCGACCATTTTTATTTTTCGGACAAAAGTTGTCCTAAATCGGACCAAACCTGTCTGGATCCGACCAGAATTGTCCGAACGTGACCAAACTCCATTTTTCTGACCATACTTGTCCATTTCCAGACCAAACATGTTTTTCCGAACACACATGTCCAAACGACCGAATCTGTCCGAATGACAAAACCTCGGAATTTCTCGACTGACCGTAACATTGCCCGTACCGAGACTCCATTGCCTGGAACACGGATGTTACAATTCTCCCCCACCTTAATTGGATTCATCCTCGGATCCATCGTCTTTCTTGGTTTTTACTTGCTTACCAAACCACTTCTTAAAATGGACTTTCATAACCTCTTCCGGTTGCCACGTGACTTCCTCCTCTCCGTCATGATCCTAAACAACATTCAACATCCTAATGGACTTTTTCTTTACAACTTTTTTCTTTTGGCCTATCACCTTGACCGGCCTCCCTGCAATACTCATATTCGGCTATAAGTCCAAAGCTATACTAGGCAAAACTGTGTCCCTAGAGGTTATGCACTTCTTTAGCATATAAACATGAAACACCTTATGAAATGCAAATATTGCCGGAGGCAATTCCAACTTATAGGCAACCGGTCCGATCCTTTCCAGAATCTTATACGGTCCTATATACCTCGGTGACAACTTAGAACTCATCAATGCAGGATCTTTCCCCTTATATGTGATCATCTTTAGATACACTAGATCCCACACGGCAAACTCCAAATCTCTACGATGCTTATCCGCATAACTTTTTTGTCTATCCTGAGACTCTTTCATTTTAGCTTTCACAACATTGATTGTCTCGGTGGTCTCCTGAACAAAATCTCGACCCAAAATGCTACGCTCCCCCACTTGGGTCCAACATACGGGTGTACGACAAGGCCGACCGTATAAGGCCTCGAATGGTGACATACCAATGCTTGCATGATAACTGTTGTTGTATGCAAACTCTGCCAAACTTAAATGGTCTATCCACCTTTCACCCCAATCCAAAACACATGCCCGCAACATGTCCTCTAGCGTTTGTATGGTACGCTCGGACTGACCATCCGTCTGCGGATGATATGCGGTACTCATTTGCACTTTTGTGCCAAACTTCTTCTGAAGCTCTCTCCAAAACTTACCAGCAAACTTAAAATCTCGATTAGACACTATACTAGCCGGTACCCCATGTAACCGTACAATCTCTTTAACATACAACTCGGCTTAAGGTTCTGCCTTAACTTGCTGACAAACGGGGCAACTTGCCACCTAACCCGCAACATCCCGTTTCATACCATTCCAATGGTAATAGCGCTTAAGGTCGTGATACATCTTGGTGGTATCCGGATGTATCGACAACTTGGACTGATGTGTTTCCTTTAAAATTTCTTCCCTTAAACTCTTATCATTAGGAACACACACCCGACCATTAACCAAAATTGTACCATTGCTCGAAGTTTGATACTCCGTCTTATCATTCTGTGCCACTCCTACTAAGTGAGCATCCTTCCCTTGGGAAATCCGTACCCGGGTCAATAGATCGGCTTGATCCGCGGCTCCTAAACCCAATGGTTCTGTCTCATCCGTTAAGACATTCAATCTCAATGAGCCAATCATACCAATAAGACCTTCCATGTCCTTCTCGGTATCTCTCACAACTCTTTTTCTACTCAAAGCATCAGCCACTAAATTAGCCTTACCAGGATGGTAAGCTATTTCTAAGTCATAATCCGCCATAAACTCCATCCATCTCCTTTGCCTAAGATTCAACTCGGGCTGAGTGAAGATGTACTTCAAACTCTTATGGTCCGTGAATACTTGCACCTTTTCCCCATACAAATATGATCTCCAAATCTTAAGTGCAAATACCACCGCGGCCATTTTCAAATCATGGGTGGGATAGTTACCTTTATGCTTTTTCAATTGCCTAGAAGCATAAGCTATCACTTTGTCATTTTGCATCAGAACACACCCAAGCCCAATTCTAGATGCATCCGTATAAACTACATACGGTACACTCGGTTCAGGTAATGCCAACACCGGTGTATTGGTAAGCATCTCCTTAAGCTTACAAAAACCCAACTCGCACTCTTCGGACCAAACAAACGGTACATCCTTCCATGTAAGCTTGGTCAACGAGTTAGCCATACTCGCAAAACCTTTCACAAACCTTCTATAATACCCGGCCAATCCTAAGAAACTTCGGATTTCGGTAGCATTTCTTGGCCTCGGCCAATCCTCAATTGCCCTAATCTTTTCCGAGTCCACGGACACTCCTTTGTCTGAGACCACATGACCCAATAACCCAATCTCTCTTTGCCAAAAACTACACTTACTCAATTTGGCAAACAACTTATGCTCACAGAGCTTACTCATCACAACCCTTAAGTGATGCTCGTGGTCCTCACGAGTCTTGGAATAAACCAAAATGTCATCAATGAATACTATCACAAACTCATCTAAGTATTCCCGAAACACATTGTTCATCAACTTCATAAATGCTGTTGGGGCATTTGTCAACCCAAACGGCATGACCACGAACTCAAAATGCCCATAGCGCGTCCTAAAGGCTGTCTTCCGCACATCCACTTCATCAATTGGAATTTGGTGATAACCCGATGCCAAATCAATCTTGGAAAACCATGTGGCTCCCCGTAACTGATCCAACAATTCATCAATCCTTGGCAATGGGTACCTATTCTTCACCGTTACCCTATTAATTCTGCGGTAATCAATACAAAGTCGAAAGGTTCCATCCTTCTTCTTTACAAACAATACCGGAGCTCCCCACGGTGAACTACTAGCTCTTATGAATCCCTTTTCCATAAGTTCACCCAACTGCTTCTTAAGCTCAGCCATCTCAGCAGGTGCCATCCTATACGGCACCTTAGAAATTGGAGCTGTACCGGGCTCAAGCTCAATTGTAAATGGATCCGACCTTGACGGTGGCAATCCAGTTATTTCACAAAACACATCTTTAAAATCTTGGACAACTAGAATGTCCTCCAACTCCAACTCACTACCCTCCTTCACCGTAGTGATAGTAGCCAAATACGCCTCACATCCTCTCTTTAACAAAAGCTCAACTTGAATGGCCGATACAATCAAGCTTCTGGACGTTGGTCTAACACCTTGGTAAACCAACATCCGTTTCCCCATTTCAAAGTTCACCCTTCCCCGATGATAATCCAAGTGAGCCTTGTACTTCTCGAGCCAATCCATGCCTAGGATCACGTCGTATGTTTCCACCGGACAGATCACTAAGTCGGCTCGCATATCTATTCCCCCAATCCAAGTAGGCACGTCTTTGACCCTTCCTAAGGTCCTCATGAGTTGCCCACCGGCTGCCCTAACCCATCCTTGATGGCCTCCTGGTTCCTTCTGGAAACCGCCTCTACCGATCATCTCCGGTTTCACGAAACAATGCTAAGCTCCGTAGTCAAACAAAACATGGGTCTCTAATCCACCCATACTCAATGTCCCTACACGAAATTCCTTAACTTTAAGGACCCACCCAAAACAAAACCCCAAATGCACACAACCAAACGTTTTATTTACGGAAGAATTCACAAAGTCAAGTTTTCCTGGGACTTACCAGTGATCGGACGAGAAGTGCTTGGATCATTGGTTCCATCCGCCAATGAGTACACATGGTGCACACCTACTGGCTTCTTAGGAGGTGGTGGTATTGCCAGTTCCCGCCCTTGATCCTGCTTCGCTGCCAACTTCGGACACTGATTCTTAAAGTGCCCCGGTTCCTTACAATAGTTACATGTCCTTTCAACCTCCAGTTTGGGACAATTGGCGATCCTATGATCATTACTACCACACCTGAAGCAACCTCCACTCGAGTATCCAGACCCATTCTCACCACTTGGCTTACTAGTACCCGTGGCTTCCCACTTTCTCTTTTGTCCGGAAACATTACCAGACTTGTTACCGAACGAACCACTTTGAGACTTGTTGTTATCCGCTGTCTTTGCTTGCTTCTTATTATCCTCCACAATCATCCCAGATTCTATCACAGCCGCCTTCTCCACAAGGTCAGCCATGGACCTATAGTCTCGCATCAAACACCGGTTATGCAATTCCAACCGCATACCGCGCATGAACCTACGGATCTGAACCCGTTCATCCTCCAAATCTCTCCCAGCATAACGTTTAAGGCTATTAAACTCAGCCTCGTACTCTCTCACAGACTTGGACCCTTACCTTAAATCCAAAAATTGACTCTCCAACCGGTCCAAGGCTTCTTCGGAAAGTACTTAGTATTGAACTCTTCCCGAAACTCTTCCCAAGTTCTCACCACCCTACCACGGCGAGTAGTCACACCTTCCCACCAAGTGTGGGCTTCACCTTCCAAAAAGTGAACTCCCAGGTCCACCTTATATTGTTCCGGACATCTTACTGAAGCAAAATTTCTTTCCACACGGTTTCCCCATTCATCGGCATCAGCCGGTTTAACACCACCTAAAAAATACCGAGTACCCATCTTTTGCATATGCTCCATAACCTTAAGGTACGGTGGCACACACAGCTCCACATTCACATTCCTCACACCAACCAAGGGAATATCAACCCGAACATCGGCATGCACACCATTGGCTCCGGGCAACCCATTTCCCACACCAATACCATTCGCACCCACCGGTTGCACCCTGGGCGCTTGTCAACCTACTGGCAACCTCTCAGCCAACTGAGCCAGAGTCACCATCACAGGGGCCAGTGCTGCCTGAATCGCAGCTGCCACATCATCACCGCGGTTATCCGCGCTATCAACAGTCGCATTCTCGCCGGCTCTCGCGGCTCTATTACCATCACTAGAGTGAACTCTAGAATTCTCACCATTCTCACCGTTCCTACGCGTGTTTCTGGTTTTACGAACCATCTGCATAACCCAAACCCAAAACTAAGTTCACACAAACTTAGCCAACACCACGCCAAACGGCTTCATAAACCATTCATCACAACAATTTCTCAAAATTAACAACAACCCAAAAGACTTACCGCGAGACTTGGCGTTGGAAGGATGGTTTTACCCCAATCAAATTACTAACTACACAGCCCTAGAACCAACCATGCTCTGATACCAATTTGTAACATACTTGTTACATATTGTATCAGATTACGACTACAATAAACTCAAGCAAATGCACAACCAAACAATCCTAGGATCCAACGATGCTCTGATACCAAATTGTAACACCCTTATCCGTAAAATCTGCCCTAACAATGGTGTTAATCGGTAGACCTCAAAAATTTTCTCGATAATTCTCTAAGTCTCAAACGAGGTTTCTGGATTTTCTCAAATTCAAAGTTTATATGCACAGCGGAACTACAACACTTAAGTCATGCAAGCGAGTCTCAAAATTTCTCAAATAAATTTGATTCAACTAATCAAATCTTAACAAAAGAATTCCTCAATAATTCAATAACTCAAATATCTCAAATACTCGCTAACATGGATCTTAAGCAACTAAACATCAAACTCAAAGCACAAAATAATAAAATCAACTAAACTCAAACTCCCAATAAAACCATCCGTCCCATCCAACGCCTCCAGGTCTCGCGAGCTCCTCCTTAATCTTTATTACCTACATCAACGAGTGGATGCGTAAACAACAAAAGTTGCCTAGTGAAGCGATCATCCCGTCTAACCGGTTTTAGTGTCAAGACAATTTAATATATGTGCATGATTAATCAAGTTAAGTCAATGTAAAGCAACGGTTCCCTCAAACGCATATGCCGAAGCACATACAACACAACAAATGGAACCAAACTGTCAAGACATCAAACGCAATACCCTTAACATAAACAAGACAACCAACACCACCAAATCACCACAAACACAAACCATAGTCACGCACTCACCTTAATATCTCAGAGGCTTTTGATTAACCTACAGACACATAAAATCAATCAATACAAATATCTAACCAACACCCCAACAAAATACATACTCACAATCACAAAAACCCTTACCGGTTCGGGTCCGCGTGAGCTATACTAACCAAATCCTCAAACTACTCAAGCTTCTCGAAGATCTCTGCCACAGAACCACTAAACATCCTAAATAACCCAAAACTATCGGATTAGAACACTGGATTTACGATGAGATTTGCTTACCAATCGATGAACTCTCGGACGAACGGTAAAGCTCTAAGGGTTCATGAACAAATCCTTAAATAGATCGACAACTGGCAGATTTTCTGTGATAGATCATCATTAATACCTTAATAACGAGATCTGATCGAAACAGAATCACAAAAATCACAAAGGAATCGCTTACCCCTTCACGAACCTTGATTCTCGGCCAAATTCTCCAAAACTCAAAGCTCTAGGGTTCTTAGCTCTGGCTGCGCAAACTCTCTGTGTTATGCGACTCTAAAACCCTCAAAACTCTTATACTAATCGTCCCTTAAGTTTAATCCACGATTGGACCTCGGTCCTTAAGAAAAACCCACCAAAAACTCACAAATAATGGCCCATCTTCATAATATGACTCGGCCCTTCACACCACAGCCTTATTCCATACTTAGAATATATTTCACGAGTTTGGGACTTGACAAAACTCGATTTGACTGAACCAACCAAATTTGGGTCACAAAACACCTTAATCCGCATATCCAGTTCCATAACCAACCCAAAATATCAAAATCTCCTTAAACCGATTCCAGCTCATTCGATTGTCATTAATTCCCAAAATATTAGGATTGATCGAAACAGAAATTGATTTGACCGAGCCAATTGGTCCAAGCCCAACAATTTCCCTTATTTGTTCTGGAGTCTTTCTTTAATGAATCCTTGTCCAATCAGGATTTATAGATGGCCCAGCCAAATTGCACCTCGACCCAACCTAATCATTTTCCAAAATATTTCAACCCTGACTTCCCCAGCCTGAGCCGACCATTTTTATTTTTCGGACAAAAGTTGTCCTAAATCGGACCAAACCTGTCTGGATCCGACCAGAATTGTCCGAACGTGACCAAACTCCATTTTTCTGACCATACTTGTCCATTTCCAGACCAAACATGTTTTTCCGAACACACATGTCCGAACGACCGAATCTGTCTGAATGACAAAACCTCGGAAATTCTCGACTGACCGTAACATTGCCCGTACCGAGACTCCATTGCCCGGAACACAGGTGTTACAAGAATACTAGGGAAACTGGCAAAAAGAGAGAAAAATCCAAGGAAATTCCATTCCAAAAGACAAGATCGACAAAACACAAAGAAGCAAAAGATAAGAAGACTGAAGAAAGAAATGGAGATTTCCACGAAAAGGAGTGAAGAAAAGTTTGCAAAGGAATGGTCAAAGTATAAGAATTCGAGGGCGAATTCTAATAAGGAGGGGAGAATGTCATGACCCGCACATTGGCCTAGAACTGGCAATGACAAGAACTATCTCATACTCATGGATGGAACAGTAAACTCGGTACTGGACCAGACCCGACCCGACCCAACCAAAAGGACGCAGACCCTAAACCAGACCGGTCCAAACTGGTTTAAGTAATCAGACCGGACAGGTGTCAGACTGCATGGCTAACAAAGTGCCAGTCTGCATGGTGGCTTACCATGCAGATAGCCACCTCACTGCCAGCTGCTTTTATGCATGAAAACCAAGCCATGCAACAAGACACCTAACCACATGAAGCTCTCTATATAAACAGACCCTCCCTTACACTCCACACACACATCAAAAACACTTGTCCCTCTCAAAAACTCTCAAATCCCAGAACCGTGGAAGAAGTCGTTTCACGGAACAAGTAATTCTCGAGAGTCTGCGGGTAATCTATGTGGAACAAGTAGCGATAGTGGGTAATCTACGTGGAATGAGCAGCGATAAACGAAGGACAGCAAGCATTGAACAAGGAGACTCGGCAGCGATTCTCGACAAGTCCTTAACAATACCAATCATTGCACTGTGAGTTGGGATTATAGTTTGCTTTCCATGAATTAGAGTGATTGCTAGGAATGCATTCATATAACACCTAGATACCACTTGAACTCGAATATGAACTTGTTTACTTGATGAATTCGGGTTAATTAAGTAATGAACTAAGAAGCATATGCATTGTAGTGGGGGTGAGTGTAAGTCCTAGGGTGAATGACTGGCTGGCAAGGGGAGTAAGGCCTTTCATTGTGGTTGGAATGATCAAGAGGATCAATTCCAGAGATATGATCAAGGGGATCATATGTGCGATGCCGGGTGTCTCTCGTGACTGAGTGTCCGAGAGTAGTAAAACACGCCGAGGAGTTGAAGTTCCTTGGTTGGAGCTCCTGTGTGGTATCAACCAAGATAGGACCGGGCCCTAGAGAGGAGTCGTGAGGATTAGAAGAGTCGGGTAAGTCGAGATTTCCGGGATATATTCGGAAATACTCGTCATGGGTAGTAAGTCTCTATGTTTCCTCAAATGTTTACTTGATGATTGCTTGTTTACTTGATGACTCTATTGGGGAACATGGGGAATAGATTTATATATATTAGAGGGGACCCAACTCACTGAGTAATTCTAGATTACTCATAACCTTCTTTGTTTTGAAGGCAGCCTAAGATTAGTCCGAGCATCAAACACTAGGAACCGAAAATAGGGGTTTTGGTTGAGTTTGTAAAGGATATTTTGGGTATTATGTATTTGAAAATGGATCTGAACTATATACTCGATTTTAGGTAACAGTTGTATAAAAGGCTATATATATGGTAAACGGTATTCTCTCAAAAACCCTCGAGTGAACCTGGTATACGGTCATGTCCGGATTAGCTCAACAGACGATCATTGACAAGGGTTGGCAAGCCTAAGTCATGGTCGGATGGGAAAGGATCAGGGACGGTATGGCTGAAGGCTAGAATTCTTTCCGGCTATCGGCTGAACCGTACTTGATCTTTTCATGTTGCAAGCATGAAGCATTCTTGACTGGTCCGGTCATAGAATGGTTTGTGTTTGCTACAACGACCCTCTAAGGAGACTACCAAAAGTAGAAGATCCTGGACGCTTTGTTTGCTCTTACTCCATAACAGGCATCAAATTCTCTAACTCTCTTTGTGATTCTGGTGCTAATGTTAATGTTATGTCAAGAAATGTTACTGAAAAATTTAGACTTAGAGACGTGTCTTTGTCCAACTTAAGTCTTGTGTTTCGAGATTCATCACAGAAAACCCCTGATGGATTAGTTCGTGACTTGCAACTAGTCATAGAGGACTGCATAGTCCCTACAGATTTTCACATCTTAGAGATGGATGAAAGGACCGAGAGACCTTTGATTTTGGGAAGACCGTTCCTTGCAACAGTTGGTGTTATCCAGCAGTTTCACTTACAACACCTCAAGCCCCACCGTTTGATGAAGAATCAATGGACCCCAATATCGACAAAACTGAGATCAGAAGCAAGAATGTTAAGAAAAAAACTCGGAAGCTACCATCCAAGCCGTCCGAGCAGCCTCAAATCTCAAAGATAAAGATCATAGTTCCTCCTCAGCTTAGCAAGGAAAGCAAGGAACAAATCCAAGAGATGATAAGGCACACCAAGGAAGTTCTTCTTCATCAAAAGTCTTTGAGACAGCCGTTAAAGGACAAATTGTGATAGAAGCTGGATCTGACTATCAACATATCAAAGGAACCGAAGGAACAACAATTCCCGAGGCTACTTCTTCTCAAGCCTAACCAGTTACCAAGGTCTAGCCAACGACGTTAAACAAGTGCGCTTAGTGGGAGACAACCCACTTGTAAGTTTTTATTTCATTTCTTAGTTTTAATTTCCTTTTGCTTTTGATGTTTTCATGTTTTGTTTCAGGTTTTTCATAAAATATAAAATGAAAATAGAAAAGAAGAAACTAGAAAAGAAGAAAAAGAGAAAGAAGCAAGAAGGAACCGACCTAGGTCACAGGAGCCGTGACCTAGTCATGAAGAAGAGCCACCCCGGTCACAAGACCCATGACCGAGGTCCCAAGAAGGCCCAACCCCGGTTATGTCAGCATGAAAGATCGAGATTTTGTCATTTCAGCCATCCCATGATCCCATGGAGCATCCCTAAGTCATCTACACACTTCCTCAACCTCACTAAACAACAACAACACCGAGGATAGAGTCACAGCCAACAACACTAAGCCACAGTAATATCTTTCGCATCTAGTTGACCTAAATCAAGTGTATCCAATCAAATGATCTATGATCAACTATTCAATGATAAATTGAGTATATTGGGAGTAATGATCGAGACAATATTGACAAAAGTGGTCTGGATTGAAAACTTGGCAACCTTCGTTCCACGGATCGTTTCACAACCGTTCCATCATCGTGGAACACACAAAGGAGTGCCAAAAACCTATTCGGTTCGATCAAATATGCTATGTTGAATATTCACCAATAAGTTAACCATATTGGTAGTATTCATCGAAGCAATTTTGAAAAAGGAAGTCTGGATCGCAATATTTGCAACTTTCGTTCCATGGATCATTCCGCAGACGTAGATTGACTGTTCCATGGACGTAGATCAATTGTTCCGCAGACGTAGATCGACTGTTCCACGGACGTAGATTGATCATTCCACAGACGTAGATCGACTGTTCCACGGACATAGATCGACTGTTCCACGGACGTAGATCGACTGTTCCACGGACGTAGATTTATCGTTCCACAGACGTAGATCGACTTTTCCACGGACGTAGATCGACTTTTCCATGGACGTAGATCGACTGTTCCACAAACGAAGATCGACCATTCCACAGCTGTTCCACGACCGCAGAATCCAATAAAACGTGCCATAAATCAAATTGGCTCGATCAAATGATCTAAGATTGAATGTCCAATGATATGAGGATATTTCAGGAGTAATGATCGAGAAATTTTTGATGAAAAATGTTTGGAATCCTGAGATTCTTAGCATCAACCAAATAGGCCGTACTATCCGATGAAACTTGAAGTCGTCAGAATCATCCAAGATTCAATATTTACCGGTAATGTTATTGCTCTGAAGATAATGCCCGAAGAAAACTAGCCCATGATCGGAGTAGTTTAAGAGATCGTCAACATCAAGGTACAAAACACGAACCACCATAGCATTGGAAGTTTTTCTGTGTAGAAGTGATTAGGAATCCATATCCTCAAGTAATATGAGTATTCTGGAGACAATGATCGAAAGAAAGATAGCCATGAATGAGCTAGATTTGAAGATTCCCAATAAGACCCCCGTGGAACCATGTTCGTACCAAGATATTGAAGAACTTCACGGAACCATTCTAGTTCCAAAATCTACCAAGTAAGTGTCTCTCTTAGACCTTATTTTCATTATAAACTATGCTATCATTGGGTTAGGTTGATGAAACAAACAAGGAAGAAATAACAAGGCCAACTGAAGAAAAAAAGAAGAGGAAGCATCCAACCTCGGTCACAAGGCCCATGAACGAGGTCGTGAAGGAGGCCAGCCCCGGTCACACGAGCCATGACCAAGGTCATCACGAAGGCCAGCCCCGGTCACACGAGCCATGACCAAGGTCATCACGAAGGCCAGCCCCGGTCACGAGTTCTGTGACCGAGGTTATCATACCGACTTCTGATTCTCGAGTCCTTCGATTCTGAGCCGTCCAAAACCTTTCCGTCTGTTGACACAAACCGTGAACGATGCAAAAGAGCATTGCCATCGTCCATTATTCAAAACCGTGCCCGATCAAATTTTTCCCAGAAAGAAATCCCTGTAAGTTTTCAGAAAAATCAATACCACGTGGTCCCCACAAGTAAATTTTCCTTTTTCTCTTCCTTCTTAAAAAGCCCACCCTTTTTAGGTTAAAACAAGTTTTTAAACTAAAAAGTGGATTCATAAGATTCAAAGAAGCCTTTATCATCTCTCCAACTCTATTGGGAGATAGAACACTTTGAATCCATATTTTTCAAATTTTGGGCTTTATTAAATTGATTGGTTCTTTCAAACCCAAATCATTAGGAGAATTCAAATCTCTTATTGCATTCATCACACAACCAATGTATGTTTCTAAATTTCTAAATTTCTAATTTTCTCTTTGAACTTCAAAAGAGGTATTTCTAAATTCTCTTAATTCAATAGCTTTTGTTACTTGGAATTGATAGAGAACTTATAGATATGCTTCTAGGTTATCTACCCATCGATTTTGGTGTTAGATTGTTGATGGAATTTGATTTTTGATATGCTAAAATTTTGTGCCCTAATTAGAAAACGAAATTGATGATGCAAATTGCTAGAAATTGATGATGCAAATTGCTAGAAATTGATTTCTTAGACTCTACTAATCATAGTTATGAGAAATTAGATTGATTTTTCACATAAACAAGCATTGAATTATGAATTTGATTGCAAATTTTTGTGAAGGTCTCATTGAATCCGAAAATTGAAACATATGTTTTGATTTATTGATTTGAAACTTTGAACATGCCTTAACTTGTCAAAATCAATCCTATGTGCCTACATCTTATGAGAAGGATTGACATTTGTTTCTAATTATGCCACTTTGCTCACTTATATAAACCTCTTATCTAATTTTAGGTACCAAACCAATGGAATCTAGAACAACAAGACTAAGCTCTCGTGCACCTACATTGGAACATCCACCTCGTTGCTACACACAGCTTGATGAGGGGATTGATGAGAGAAGAACCAAGAAGATACATGATAGAGCAAAAAGAGCGAACAAAGGCAAAGAAGTGATGATTGAAAAGGATAAGTCAGCAGCAGCACAAGGAGCAAGCTATGGTTCCGATGAAGACATTGGGGATGACACTGTTCTTTCATCACTACTTTCCCAACGATTCCAAGCTGCTCTTACACGCCTTTCACGCCAACAAGCTAAGAAGAAGGATCTTCCTATGATACTTGTAGGACAGAAGATGAAGGACAATGTTGATTACCGCACACCACTCAATGGGTTTAAGCTCATACCCACCTTGAAAGTTGATTACACATCATTGCAAGCTCTTGGACTTGCAAGTGATGTTGAATGGATGTTGAACGCACTAGGAGTAGAGATGCATTACATGAATTTATCTTGAATGAATTGATCATCGAACCCCTAAGATCCCTTGAATGCCCAACGCCTTTTTTTATTGCTTTACATCTTGTTTTATTTACTATTTAGTTTACTTGTTGCGTGACACAACAAAACCCCTACTTTTATATTTTAGTTCTAGCCTTACTTGTTCCTCTAGATTTGTAATACAACTTCTCTCTCTGTGGGATCGATAACCTTAAGTACTACAATTGGTTTGGTTGTGCGATTGCAGCTATATCATTGTGTTGTTTGAGGAAAACTTGACTACGCATTTTACACTACACATAAACACGCACATCAAGTTTTTGGCACCATTGTCGGGGAGAGATTATTTGTTTACAAGTCTAAGAACTAGAGTAACGTCTAGGATACTTTGCTTTTGATTTTTCTTTTTGGTTTTTACTGTTTCAGAAGACCTCGAGGATGAACTTCGATGTTCTAACTGAGGAGTTTCAAAACCTTACTCTTGCGCAACTCATGGCGCATTACAACACTTCGGACGGAGACATCTCCGGACCATTAGCTCATCTTATGGAGCTCACCACGACCACTCTTGGCCATCTCGTGGTACATCATTGATGAGGCACTTTGGATGTCCATCACTATCTTGATCTTATGGAGCAGCTCCTTCACTATATTACCATCTCATTCACATCGTAATGGAGCAGCTCCTTCACTTACTACACACCTCTCGGACAGATTTTGTTATGCTGTGGATCAAGACTTTGATTCCACTGAAGTTATGAGCATTGATATCAATGACAGCTATTCATTTGACACTCACTAACCATTCACTTCAGGGACCTCGTGCACTAATGACAACCTCATGGAGCTTTCGCAACAAGTTGCCTCGGAGTAGCAGAAGTGCATAGAAGAACTCGATCCTACGTTCTCGAAGATGGAGATTGGTTTTAATTGAAAAATCTCTGACATCACTTGCCACATGGAGTATTGATAAGCTCAATAACGAGCTGCTGAACCAGAAGGAGTATATTCAAAAACACGATGCCATGATCATGGATATAGTATCAGCCATCGATGTTATTGAAGGGAGTTTTGACTGGAAGGTAGAAGCCTTGAAACATGGATTCCTCGATCCTAACGAATACACTAAGTGGAAGGATTAACAAGCAAGCATTACTTATGAGGAAGAAGAAGAACTTGAAGCTCAACAACAGCAGCTCACTGACCCAAAGAAGCCTATTGAGTGGACAAAAGAAGAAGAAGATGCTGAAAATCTCTTGTATCTAGAAGAAAATAATGGGACCGATGAAGCTTTATGCATCATGGATTCTCATGATAGCAACACTATAGGGAAGCCACGACCTCAAGAAGCAACCTAAGAGCAGGGCATTCCAAGCCCACTGACTCAATCGCCACAAGATGGTGAAAAAATTGATTGGAAACCGGCACCAATCACTTCTTGGCGTACACCTTTGTCTAATGAGGGCCAAGGTACTATTGATTCTTTTTCTCAGCAACAAGTTCTGGAAGGTCATCAAGCACCACGTCCATCTAGAGGTATACAAGAAGATCAAAAAGAAAAGCACAAGGAAGAAAGAATTTATGGTCAAAGAGGAGCATATCTAGTAAAAGATGCTAATGGGGGTCAACATGAAATTGTTTTCAAAAATAATAGTGAGTATCCTAATTTCTCTATTGATTCTGAAGAGAAAAAGGTTGTTATACTTATAGGAAACTTAGAGGACCATGAAAAAAAGCTTCGAGAAGTGAACCTCCATGACCGAAGGAGACCAACGCCTTAGCTCTAGGCGAAAAGGAAATTTGTGGAATATTGACGTATTTCATGCTATCACATGTCAAGAAAACTCCCAGCCCCTAAGAAAACTCGAAGGACAAGTAGTTTGAAAAGAAGAAAGCTTCAAAGAAGATATTGAAGATAAGCTCAAAGGAGAGGAGGAACAAAACGTGGTGAACATCAAGGAGTCTAAGTATTTGCTACATAAGAGGCCCCAAGAAGGAGAATATGAAGAAGCATCCACTGACGTTTACCCTTGTATGGCTACTTGGACCCCACAAGAAGAAATCTTCAAAAACCCTATTTTGAGGCGATTTCAACATCAAAGAGGAGCTCCCGAACAAGCCAGCTTCAAAGCACGACCTCCTCCATCACTTACATCACCGACGAAGGTCAAGGACCAGTTACAAGACCTCCATATTGGCCTCTACGACCTCCTCATCACCAAGTGAACAAGACAGCTCAAAACCGGTGTGATGAAGACCTTGACAAAAGGGTGAACGAACTAGACGAGAAGGGTGAACACTTATCCTCCTATATTTCTAGACACGATCCTTTGGAGGATGAAAAAGAAAGAGCTCCTGGAGAGAAGCTCACTGCATCAACCAAGTCATTGGAGTGGACTGAACAAAAAGACTATCAAACCAATGAAGAAGAAGCTTACTTTGAAGAACAAGCAATAGTAAGCCGATTTCGAGATTTGACAAGAGAGAATGTTGAGTTCAATGATTTATCTACTGGAGAAGATGAGGAAAAAGACCTAAGAGAAGTCCATCGCTATATGACTACTCGAATCCCTTATGAAGAAATCCCCAAAAACCATAATTTTCATCGATTTTGGAACCAAGGAGAAGCTATCAAACGAGCCAACTTCAGACAATCTACAGCACCTTACCACCCCTATAAGGATTGGACCCCACACCATCACCAAAGTCATTTTCAACATCCTTACTTAAGAAGGACAGATGACTCTTCTCACTTCGCATAAAAGGCGAACCAACCATTGAGCCAACGACGTTAAACAAACGCGCTTAGTGGGAGGCAACCCACTTGTAAGTTTTTATTTTATTTTTGGTTTCCTTTTGGTTTTGATGTTTTCATGTTTTGTTTCAGGTTTTTCATAAAAATACAAAAAGAAAATAGAAAAGAAGAAAATAGAAAAATAGAAAAAGAGAAGAAAGACGAGGAAGAGCCAACCTAGGTCACAAAAGCTGTGACCAAGGTCATGAAGAAGGATGACCTAGGTCACAGAGTCCATGACCGAGATCATAAAGAAGGATGACCTAGTGATGTAGGCACCAGAGGTGATGACTACAGAGGGGCGGATGGATGGTGAATCTATAGCTGGCTGTACAACACTCTCTATTGATTCAAGTGGATGGAGAATGGATTGAGTGGATCGGGAGACGCCACACATAGTATGAAGAACTCTGTGATAAGTCTTACACTCAGCTTCAAGTGAATCACACACAAGAAGAAGAGGTTTGCACTCAAACTTCAAAGGCTTCGCACACAAGGAAGAAGGAGGCGGCTGGAAGTTCTTTCAAGAAGAAACTAGGTATTATTTTTTTTATCTAAAAATGTGGCTGACCCTTACAACTCGTGGCCTTGGGTTTTATAACAGAACCCTAGGCGAAAAACAACACAGAGAATTAAAAACAACAAGTAATGTAAAGAAAAACAGCAAGGCATACAAATTAAAACAAATAGAATCCAAATAAGGATGCATATCTCCTGAGGCTGGGCATTCTTGAACTTGTGAAAGGTGTATTGAACTGATAACAAGCTCCGGGATGCGCACTAAGGGTGTTGCCTCATTAAAACCTTTCTCGGAAAACCCAATGAGACAAAACCGAGATAAGGAAAAAAAGTACAATTCCTTAGAACATCTTTGTGTGTCTTCAGCCTGAGGATGTGGTGAAGACACTGCTCCTGGCCTCCAAACATGATTCTCCAATGAAAACCTTTGAGCTCTCCTTGTCCGAAATGTCAAACAAAGAAGCTTCGGTGCAGCTTTGTAAAATTGGCTAAAAGAAGATTTCTTGTTTCTTGAGTCCATGGCATCTCCTAAGCTCAGCATAGCCTTCATCTCGTCCTTGTAATATGAATTTGGAGCTTCCTTGACACCGGGTACATGGCTGGGATGGAGCTTGATTTGATGGCCTCATCATACCCTCCCCCTTGATTAGGTTTCGACCTCGAAACTTGATAATCTGCACCAAGATAACGCAAGTTAGCTTTCATGCGTCCTTGAATATTTAAAATCTTACCTCGGTGTGTGGTCTGGAGGAATGGTGCATCTGGTGGTTCTCCCTTGAGCTGGTTTGACTTGGATATTCCATGCTGTTGATCACATCCAAGCATTGCTGGTGTCGTTTGCTTAGCTCTCTTCCGGGTGTGTGCTTCAACTCCAACGTCTGGTGGCTCCTCTTTTATACCTGCCATATTCTCAACTCCTTTGGAAAGAAACAAGTGTGTTATCACAGACATGGAATCATAGAAAACAAGCAAACAAGATTGGTCCAAGACAGAATTATCATCAGGTTTTACTAGTGTAATAAACAAATTATTTTGATCAAAATAATTCTGTGAAACACCAATGTTTTTATCAACCTTTTCTAAACTTAACAGGTCTATTATAACACTTTTTGGATAATTGGAAATGAATCTGATAAGGATGTTACTTACCTGGGTTTGGTCTCCTTTATGTTCCGTATGCAGCACGGTACAAGGTAGTTGTGTTGGATCTGGAGGTTTGTCTTTGATCTTTTTGAAGCATCTGATGCCTTGGGGCTTCTCCTGGTCCATTAGGGATGGCTTGAACCGCTCATCTTCTACTCCTTTGTCCTGAGCACGTCCAAGAGGTGGTGGTGTTACCGGCTTAGTTCTTTTCCTGACTTGGGTTTGAACTCCTAAATCCAGTGGCTCCTCTTTAGCTCCTGCAATACTCTCAACTCTTTTGGCAAAAGACAAGTGTATTAATGCAGTCATGGAGTAATTATAAACAGCTAGAAAATTTTGATAAATTATTTGCTCAGGTTCTATGTGCTCTTCTAAACAAATGCTATGATTCATAAATCCATTCGGAATAATAGAATTATTATCAAAAATTTCTACACATAACAGGTTTGATCACACTTTTGAAATCATTAGAAATGAATTTAGTTAAAGTGTTACTAACCTGATTATGATCTGTGTCAGTTTCCCTAGACAATATGGTACTTGAGAAGGATGTTGAATCTGGTGGCTCTTCTTTGATCTGCAAGGTGGTGGTGACTCGTCCATCCTCCTTAGCAAAGACAACAAGTAGTAAAAATCCCTCTTTGCCTTGGTTCTGCATTTGGTCCAGGAGCTCTTCCTCCTTTGTGGACAGTTCTTGTTGTTCCATTAATTTCTCCTTTGCATCTGCAATTGTTTCAACACTTTTGACAGAAGACAAGTGCATTAAAACAATAATGGAATTATTTAAAACAGATGGAGAAATTTTAGAATGAACCATTTCACTTCTCTCAGTGGAAACAATCTCTTGTTCCATGTGTACTTGCAGTCCATGGTTCAGGTTCTTCTTTGGATGTGTGCTTCTTCTGTTAACCTGTACCTAAGCCAACACTCATGGGAAGAACCAAGTGCATTATACTTGAAATTTTAACTTCAAAAACAGAGAGTTTGTAATAACTCACATATTGATTAAAATTTCGAGTTTCACTTATTTGATTATGAGGAAATTTATCTAACATTGGCAAAGCCTTGATAATGATTACCTCTGGTGCAACATCATTTGGTGATAAGTAATAGGTTGACTTCACAAGTGGTTCGGAGGCATCTTGATCACATCGTTCTCCTCGACAATGGAATGGCACAAACATATCCGCATGGTCTTCCTCATGGCCTGCATCTTTTTCGACACTTTTGGACAAGGGCAAGTGCATTATACCAGTCATGGGATCATTATAATAGCTTGTGAAAATTTAGATTGTACCTCTTCATTTCTAGATGCTGAAACAATTTCTTGTTTTATTGCGCTTTGAAGAGGTTCATCTTGATCCTTAGTAACGATATTTACTTGTGGTGTAAGTATGGCAGTTAAGCTCGGTGCACCTACTTGGGCTGCAGCTTGGGAACGTTTATTGACTGGCGTGGTAGTCACATTGCTTTGTTTAGACTCAGCTCTCACGTCCTTTGGCAGAATGGAATTGGATGCTCTTGCTTTTGCGGCTTGAGTTCCTTCTTCAGGTTTTGGTTTATTTGGAGAGAAACTGTTTTGGCTTTGTTGTAGCAGATTCTGCGGTGAATATCTCTCACACATGATCCATTTTAATTCCTCCCACGTTCTGATTTTTGGCTCCTTATAATACCATCTCTCGTACTCCTCATTGTTCCACCACTTTAGGGCTTCACCGGTGAGTTGTCCAAGAGCGATTGTTAACTTCTCTTTGCTGGGAGTGTTGTAATACCAAAAATATATATCCATGTTCTTTTCCCATTGTATATAATCTGCTCCAGAAAACAAAAAAGATTCAGGTCCACAATAATCTAAACCGTCATCATAAATTAACCTGGTTTTGGTTTTGTAGGTGGCTTGAAACGAGGAAGTAGGGGTGTAGCTCCATGGAATTCGTGGTGTATTATATGCTGGCGTCGGTGCAGCTTTCCGTAGGGCTGGTGCATCCTTAGGTTTAGATTTTGTTGGTTTCCGGTCTGGTGGTTTAGGTTCAACATATTCAGCTTCTGGTGCATCTCCAAACCCTCTTTCCTCTTTTTGTTGTTCAATTCGTGTCAGTCTCTCTTCTATTGTTTTGATCTCGACAAGGATCTGTGCCATGATAACCTGTTCAGGCTGACTTCCCATGTTGATTCTCCTGTTACTTTGAGCCTAAGCTGGTTCTCTGATCTCGTGGGATTCCGGCAAATGAATTCAGGCAACAGATCAAAGTCCTTTCAAGCAAACACACAAAACAGAGAAATACAGAATTCTGCGGTTGAAATTTGATGAACGAAAAATACTAAAATAATTCCTAAATTTAAAGCGAAAATTTGTATGGGTTTTTGAATGTTTTGAGAAGCTAAAACAAAAGACGAAATATTTTTTGAGTTTTTATGGATTTTATTAAATTGACACAATAAAACTGACGAACGACTGAAACTGTGAAAACATAAACTTTTTATGGGGATTTTCTTTATGAAATCGAAACAGAACTGAAACAAATAAATTTTTCTTTTGGTTTTTATGAAAGATACTGAAGCAAACTAGCAAGAACAAAAGAAAGAAAACGATTTTAATGGTTTTTATGATTTAGAGAAAACGAAATCAAGTAGAAACAAAAACAGAAGCAAATCAACAAGAAATCGATATAACTATGAAACAGGTTTTAGGTTTTTTTTTTTTTTTTTTAAAAAAGAAAAAAAAAAAAAAAAAAAAAATGTTTTCAATGGAAACAAAAAAGGGATAGATACAACTGATACTAAAAAAAGATGATGTAGGCACCGGAGGTGATGACTACAGAGGGGCGGATGGATGGTGAATCTATAGCTGGCTGTACAGCACTCTCTATTGATTCAAGTGGATGGAGAATGGATTGGGTGGATCGGGAGACGCCACAAAAAGTATGAAGAGCTCTGTGATAAGTCTTACACTCAGCTTCAAGTGAATCACACACAAGAAGAAGAGGTTTGCACTCAAACTTCAAAGGCTTCGCACACAAGGAAGAAGGAGGCGGCTGGGAGTTCTTTCAAGAAGAACCTAGGTATTCTTTTTTTTATCTAAAAACGTGGCTGACCCTTACAACTCGTGGCCTTGGGTTTTATAAAAGAACCCTAGGTGAAAAACAACACAAAGAATTAAAAACAACAACTAATGTAAAGAAAAACAGCAAGGCGTGCAAATTAAAACAAATAGAATCCAAATAAGAAAAGTGTGTAGCGCATGGACTCTTTCTTCTATTTCGTGCATATCTCCTGAGGCTGGGCATTCTTCAGCTTGTGAAAGGTGTATTGAACTGATAACAAGCTCCGGGATGCGCACTAAGGGTGTTGCCTCATTAAAACCTTTCTCGGAAAACCCAATGGGACAAAACCGAGAAAAGGAAAATAAGTACAATTCCTTAGAACGTCTTTGTGTGTCTTCAGCCTAAGGAAGCGGTGAAGACACTTCTCCTGGCCTCCAAACATGATTCTCCAATGAAAACCTTTGAGCTGTCCTTGTCCGAAGTGTCAAACAAAGAAGCTTCGGTGCAGCTTTGTAAAATTGGCTAGAAGAAGATTTCTTGTTTCTTGAGTCCATGGCATCTCCTAAGGTCAGCGTAGCCTTCATCTCGTCCTTGTAATATGCCTTTGGAGCTTCCTTGACACCGGGTACATGGTCTGGTATAGAGCTTGATTTGATGGCCTCATCACCTAGGTCACGAGGCTTGTGACAAAGGTCAATAGCAAAGTCGAGTCTTTGCCATTACGATCAGTCCCGGACCTTATAGAGCCTTCCCAAAGCTATCTCCTCACCTCCCTAAGGTCACAAGACTTGCAAATGGTGGCAACACCACCTATAGACCGGTCAAATCCCTTGGCCAATGTACGCGAAAGGCAACGGATCGTTCACAATCACTCGTGACCAATGCCAAGAGTCCCCACCGAGCCAGCCTTGTGCCCTTGACTGTTTACATCTCTCGTGACCGGTGCCATATGATGATTTTGGACCAATCACACGTCCTGTGACAGATGCCGAAGATTACCCCAATTCGAGTCTTACTGTTCCATGACTGAAGCCTCGACCATTCCGCGACCATGAAATTCACAAAAGGGTGCCAAAAACAAAATTGGCTCGATCAAATGGGTTATGATCTAATATTCACTGATAATTTGGACATCTGGGGAGTAATGATCGAATAAATTTTGGAAAAGGAACCTTGGATCGCAAGATTGGTAACTTTGAAGATCGCATCCGTTCCGTGGACTATACTGCATTGTTCCACAGACCGTTCAGCAACTGTTCTGCGACTGTTCTACGATCGTTCCACGAATCATCGAGCGACCATTTCACCGACTATTCCATGGACCGTTCTACGACTATTCCCCGACTACTCCTCGACCAAGCTGCCACAGACCAATCGTAGGAGACTTAAGTCAGCACAGAAAAGATCTCAACCGTGGCCGATACGACATTAACGAGACATCACCACCACCATGTCACCAGCACTTCCACCACCATTCTATCTTTAGGTTAGTTTTTATTTTTTTTATTTACTAAGATTATTGATGGTTTTTAGGTTTTAGTCTCACAAAGGATGCAATTAGAGATTTATCAACAAAAATTCAATGAACTAAACCGAGTTCATATGATGCCAAGCAACAAAAAGATAGAAACATCGGTTAGTTGCCAACAATCTAATTCGAGGTGACATTGTTCTTAAACTCAACTCTTTCTTTATGATATTTCATCCTTGCCTCTTTCTTATTTTCCTACCGAGGATGGTGTGATTTATGTCTGGGGGGAAAGATGTTCCATCCTTTACTAATGCTACTTTCTATTTTGTTGACTTGGGACCTTTTTCCAGTTTTTACATCGATAATTTTGTTGATTTTATGCCTTTTTATCGAGTCAAAAAAAAATTCTTTTGTTTTATTGAGTTAAAATAGTTAGGGAATTATGAACTTGTTTTGATTGATTATCTGAATTGGATTAACACTCTTATGACTCAAAGCATGGCCGCAGAACCGAAGTTCAGAGAGACTATGGGTTGACTCAACATTCCTGAAAGTCTTTTGATATTAGAAAATAGGTTAAGCCAACATTGTCTCTAAACCTTATTGAAACCTAACCTGACTTTTAATTTCTTACTCAAGGGGTTTGGTATTCATTGGACGAGACCTATTCGAGCCTTATAAGACAATGCATTTCTTCACCAGTATGCTTCACCTCTCCTTCCCCTTTATAACTCAAAAATCCGAACAAAGAAAGCAAAAAGACATAGTGGATGTGACCGAAGGATTTTGTGCATAAACCCATGCATCTTTCGGAGTCTCGGGGATACTTATCGCCAAAAGAACCAAAACAAAAACCGTCATTGACAAAGTGAACCGAGGGATTTTGTGTGTAGAACTCGTGCATCTTTTGTGACCTCATGGAGAATTGTCCAACGAGCAAGCAGCCGGCAGAAAAAAATATAATGAAATCCTAGAAAAGTAGGGAAGAACCGGCTATCTTGGAAGTGAGAAGAGGGAAAGGAAATGAAGTATACGAAGAAAGTCTTGGTTAGAAGAAAGTCAATATCCTCTAGATCGATCTCCCTTTGGTAAGACCACCGCTTTTTATTTTCAATTAATCTATGTAAAGAGATGACAATGGTGAGGCCGAAAACCCTTTGGATCACCGCAAGTACTAAAGTAAGTTCTAAAGCCACAGTGAGGAGGAGTGCGAGGACGAGATTCCAAAGAGATAAGTTAGTTCCCATGATTTTCAAAACCTCTTTTTCATGGCTTTAGTTTCTTGTTTGCTTGAGGACAAGCAAAGTCTAAGTCTGGGGGAGTTGATAACATCATATTTTTACCTATTTTTACTATCATTTTCATATGGTTTTATAAAAAGTTTGGTGTGTTTTCAAGGCTAAATAGGCTATTATCAAATATTTCTAGTTTCAAAGAGGTTTTACAGATTTTAAGGGAAAATGAACCAAAAAGGAGCAAAACCCGTTTTAAGGCAGTTTCAGAGCATCAGACATTTGGCATTCATTGAAGACCTTTCCCTGGACAAAGTTCAGAGATCTTTATATCCTTGGAAAGCTGGAAGAGTCAAGATTCACCTCGGACAAAAATCAAAGCAATTCATTCAGCTGTTTGGAAGATACAACCGCAAGAGTGACGACCTGTCAAGCTCGGTCATTTGGCATTCATTCATCAGACATTTGGCATTCATTGAAGACCTTCCCCTGGACAAAGTTCAGAGATCTTTATATCCTTGGAAAGCTGGAAGAGTCAAGATTCACCCCGGACAAAAATCAAAGCAATTCATTCAGCTGTTTGGAAGATACAACCGCAAGAGTGACGACCTGTCAAGCTCGGTCACAAGGAGTGTGACCGAGGTCAAGCCTCTTGGTTACCTCAGCCATAGGTCCCGTGACCTAGGCCAGCCTTCATAACCACCTTGGTCATAATGCCCGTGACCGAGGTCAGATGATGTAAGCTCAGAATCACACCGAATTTAGATCATTTCATGACCAAAAGATTCCAAAAACCTAGCTTGAGCGGAAGGTGAAAGAGATAGAGATGGGGTGAGTTGATTGACTCTCTCAATCGATGAATCACTCAAATAACTTGAATTTCATACTCAAAAGGACTTAAATGAATCTTTCAAATAAGAACTAATGAAAGGAAACACAAAGTATTCACAACTTTGTGAAAGAGAAGAAAAACTTTTTTTTCTTATGAACTTAAAAATCTCGATTAAGGGTCATTTACAAGGAGACTCGAGCTATGCTTTTATAGGTTCAGAGTACAACAGCTATAAGCCTAAATAAATAAACAAAATCGCAAGAATTGAAGAAATAGAGCCGTTGGAGCTTAAATAACGAAATCACTCCAAATAAGGCTTGAGCATGATTCCTCCATGATGGTCCGTTGAAAAACTTGAACTGGCTGGTTTTTCTTGCTCCAGGTCTTGCATGGTTCTGATGTCCACATCATACCCTCCCCCTTGACAAAGTTTTGATCTCGAAACTTGATGATCTGCACCAAGAAAGCAAGTTAGCTTTCATTCTCCTTTGGGAGTTTAGAACCTTACCTCGGCATGTTGGTGTTTTGTTTATGAATGGTGCATTTGGTAGCTCTCCTTTGAGCTGGATAGATTGAGATATTCCATGGTTTTTTTCACGTCCAAGCATTGATTGTATGGCTTGCTTAGATTTCTCTCGGATGTGTGCTTGAACTTCTAAGTCCGGTGGCTCCTCTTTTGTATCTGCAACATTGTCAACTCCTTTGGAAAGAATCAAGTGTGTTATCACAGCCATGGAATGATTGTAAATAGGTAAACAAGGTTGCTTCAATATAGATTTTTGCTCAGGTTTTACATGTGTAAGAAAACAATTATTTTGGACCAAATGTTTCCGTGAGGCACCAACATTTTTATCAAGCTCTTCTAAACTTAACAGGCCTGTTATCACACTTATAGAATCATTAGATATGAACCTAATTAGGGTGTTACTTACCTGAGTATGGTCCCTTTCGAGTTTTGTATGCAACACGACACATGGGAGTGGTGTTGGATCCGGTGGCTCTTCTTTTCGGTTGTTGTGCATGTCTAGGGTACTTGTCCTTTCTTTGACACTTAAAAGAAAAGTCAAGTTCATTATATTTGTAATATAGTTACTCAAAGTTGTATACTTCAGACTACGAGTGAACATAATATTTTTAAAATACTTAATAAACTCATAACTGTCACTTACTTGGATTTGAAATATTTTTCTCGGGTATTGCTCTTCAAGTTCCAAGCTCTTACAACTTCTTTAGCTTCCTGCTCCATGATTAGACCTGTATGAACAACCTTTGTCATAGACAAGAGCATTATCCTAGAACTGGAATTTTCAAAACTTAGCTCAACAACTTCATTACTTGTTTCCGGTGAACTTAGTTTTTGTTCTATATAAGCATTATTTATTACATGTCTCTCATGACAAGTCGCAGTAAAGTGTCCCTTCTTATGACATAGATTATTACTTTGGTTTTAGGAGACTTACAATGCTTTACTTTGTCGTGTGGTTCAAGCCTTGGATTCGGACTTGGGTTGTGAGTGACAGCTTTTGGCTTTGGCTTCTACTTCTTTGATTTAGTTTTTGGATTGGATTCAGTCTTCTCCTTTAGAGCAGATGGGGACGTTTCCCTTGGCTTGGGGCTGTAAGCTTCCTTTGGTTTCATTTTTGGTGTCAGCCTTGTTGCTAAAATCCATCTTCTTAGCTCGGGATTGGTGTATATTTTTTCATAGTATTGATGCATATCACGAGCATCTTTCACAAACTCATCACACATAAGAGTCTTCATTTCTTCCCAAGTGGCGTCGGGTGCTTCGTACTCAAGTCGAAAGTATGCCTCTCGATCCCAATGCCTAGAAGTATCCTCGGTGAGAGTTTCCTCCGCAATGGTGGTTTTCTCCTCTTCGGAAATATTTTTTGAGGTGAGCCACTCTTCGGGAATATATGCGTCTGCTCCTTGACTGTGTCCTAAGAAGTTTATGTAATGAAACTCCTCATTTATGTCTTCATTTTCTTTGGTGTAGTCTTCACTAGAATCATCTCTTCCAGCCTCACTTTTGACGTCATTCTCTTCGACAAACTCTTCTTGAGAGTATTGAGAATCAGTCTCTTCTTCTTTTTCAGAGTAAGGAATCTCACACCATGGTCTATCCTCTTCTTCACATTCTGAACCAGCTCCAAAATATGCTTTGGTTTCATCCTCATGGTTCCATGAACATTCTTCATGAGACTTGGCTTCTTCTAAACTGAGTTGTGAATCAGTTTCTTCATCAAACACACTTCCGGTGTGTGGCTCGTCTTGACTGTGGATTTGGAAGCTTTCTTCATCTAATACACTCTCTGATTCTGCCTCTTCATCCCAGTTTTCTTTATCACGTTCATAGGCTTCTCCAATACTGAATTCAGAATCAACACCTCCTTTCCACGAATTGTAGTCGTTTTCTTCTTCTTCTTCTTCACTCCACCAAAGGTCTTGTTCTTCACCCCAATCAATCTCAGAGGTGTTAAACTCAACCCTTTCGTCCTCTCCATTAGCCTCAGTGATACAGGCACGGAATCACTCCTAAGCCGAGATCAATCCGATGATCAAGAGATTCCAAAACCTAGACTTGCGGAAGGTGGAAATGATGGTAGAGATGGGGGTGATGGGTTGATTGACTCTCTCAATCGAGTGTTGATTGTATAACGCCCCGACCACCACCGTCCGTGAGCACCTCCACGACCTCTAGGGGCCCCACGCCCTCACTAAGGCCTGTGAGCACTCGACGTCCCCTCTAGGTACTGCACTCACCCTCACCTGATGGTCGGTTTATTATCTCCCGAGGCTCTACAGACTTGTTACTATCCCTACAAATCACCACATGATCTTTCCCCGTGTTTTGGCCTCACTCAAACGGTACCGACAATCACTTCCCGGTAGGTCACCCATCCTAGTGCTACTCCAGTCCAAGCACGCTTAACTCTGGAGTTCTCTGAGGACAAGTGACGGAAAAGATAAGTGCACTTTGGTGATATAGGTAGCCAAATCACGCTTTGGTTTCATCCTCATGGTTCCATGAACATTCTTCATGAGACTTGGCTTCTTCTAAACTGAGTTGTGAATCAGTTTCTTCATCAAACACACTTCCGGTGTGTGGCTCGTCTTGACTGTGGATTTGGAAGCTTTCTTCATCTAATACACTCTCTGATTCTGCCTCTTCATCCCAGTTTTCTTTATCACGTTCATAGGCTTCTCCAATACTGAATTCAGAATCAACACCTCCTTTCCACGAATTGTAGTCGTTTTCTTCTTCTTCTTCACTCCACCAAAGGTCTTGTTCTTCACCCCAATCAATCTCAGAGGTGTTAAACTCAACCCTTTCGTCCTCTCCATTAGCCTCAGTGATACAGGCACGGAATCACTCCTAAGCCGAGATCAATCCGATGATCAAGAGATTCCAAAACCTAGACTTGCGGAAGGTGGAAATGATGGTAGAGATGGGGGTGATGGGTTGATTGACTCTCTCAATCGAGTGTTGATTGTATAACGCCCCGACCACCACCGTCCGTGAGCACCTCCACGACCTCTAGGGGCCCCACGCCCTCACTAAGGCCTGTGAGCACTCGACGTCCCCTCTAGGTACTGCACTCACCCTCACCTGATGGTCGGTTTATTATCTCCCGAGGCTCTACAGACTTGTTACTATCCCTACAAATCACCACATGATCTTTCCCCGTGTTTTGGCCTCACTCAAACGGTACCGACAATCACTTCCCGGTAGGTCACCCATCCTAGTGCTACTCCAGTCCAAGCACGCTTAACTCTGGAGTTCTCTGAGGACAAGTGACGGAAAAGATAAGTGCACTTTGGTGATATAGGTAGCCAAATCAAATTTCTTAACCTCTTCTCAGAAACCAGGATTCTCTCTCTTTTTCGTGGCCACCTTTAGGGAGAGAAAAGAGATGTTGAATGTGGCTGAAAGACCAAATTGAAACGACCCGTCCCGGAAAACCACTAAACCGGGACTGGTTTACTAACACAGAAAACGCGCAAAAACAACAAATTTAAAATTTCGAACAACTTAGACAGTTTATTTATTAAATCCACCAATTAAATAAATAAATAAAGTCTAGCAACTTAGCGGAAGCAAAACACCATACTACAACGTCTAACAATCGACATAATAAAACAGCATACATCACCCAGACTCTGGTCATGTCATCCACCCCATAGCCTTGGTCCCACGAGCTCCAGCAAAACTCAGTCCTTACCTGCATCACATAACGAGATACCTCATTATAAAAGATACTGAATGAGGCAACAACTACACCAAAGCTAACATTCACCAATGTCAGCAATCAACAATCACAATCATATCAACAAGCAACACTTGCCATAAATAGCAACAATAAACATCCATCACTCCTAATGGACCAATAACAAGAACTACATAAATGAGGACCACTCCAAGTCCTCAGACTAACCACAGTATAACACACAAGCACTCACCTTTGCTCACAACGATTTCTTTGATGGTACTTTCCTTTTTAAGAAACTTTCCTTTTCGTGAAACTTTCCTTTTTAGAAAACTTTCTTTTTCAGGAAATTTTCCTTTTTAGGAAACATTCCTCTTCAGGAATTTCTAGGGCTTCTTAATTATCATAGCAACACAACCGCAACCTCCCTTCCTCACCCTACATCCAACAACAACAATAACTCAACATTTAACCTAAATTGGAAAAATAATAGAAATGATCCACCTCAAAGATGGGATCACGAATCGAAATCTAACCGTCCACATTCTAATCCTACCGTTGAAAATCTTCCCCTAGATTTCCTGAAGCTACCTACGAAATTTTGTGACGATCTGACGAAAGGTTAACTCGTTATCTCTCTTTGAATACACACTGGTCCAAATCGCGTCTGAAAAAGAACGTTCACGAAAACGCACATAACTATTAGAATACTGACTCAAATCAATATCCGCAAAAGGTCACATCTAGATATAGGTCTTAGCTACAACTTCATAAAATTTCCTTACCATTAGAGACGATTTTCTAGGTCAAACCTTTGTTCTACCACGACATGTCGGAAATATCTGCATCTCCTTCATTTGCAAGCTTCTCCTTCATCTCTTTCAGCCACATTCAACATCTCTTTTCTCTCCCTAAAGGTGGCCACGAAAAAGAGAGAGAATAACTAGGGTTTCAGCTAATTTTAGGGTTTAAATAGGTTTAGGGTTTTATTCTCCAAAATTACCTCTAAGTCCTTCAACTTTTTAGTCTTCCCAATTCAGCCGCACAACTCTTTAAATTATCAATTAAACCCGACTATAACTCTTGGATTTCATCAAATCGACCCTTAATTTTTGAATTCAACAATACACACCCATTATTGGTTTGCGGATGTTACAGATTGACTCTCTCAATCGAGTGTTGATTGACTTTCTCAATCTAGTGATCAAACCAACTACTTGAATCACACAAATAGTTAAATCCGAGGTTGTCTTAAGAACAAGGAGTATCGCACAAAATATTCAAAAGAGATGGACAATTCTTCAAAGACATTCTTTGGAAGAAAACGAAATACTTTGTATTAATTTGATTGAAAGGTGCTTTACAAAGGAGAAAGAGCTAAGCTTATAAAGAGCTCAAAACTAGGGAACTTCTAGAAACTTAAACAAAGGAAACAAATCACAAAATTAAAGGAAAAATGAGCCATTGTTCATAATTGGCGAAATCTGTCCAAATGAGGCAAATTGTGATATTTCTTGATTCTTGATAGCTTGGGTGCGAAGGAGTGGTGCCTAGGAACGTCCAGGTGCATTGAATCAGCCTTAAACTCGTGCCTAGACAGTTGGGGGAAAATCCCTTGTGAATTAAATTCACATGGTTCCGAATAAGGCAACTCGGGTCTCACATAGAGTACCCTGATTCTTGAGATGATCCAGATGATACTCTGCATTTTGGCTGAGGTAGAGGAGTATTGGAGAGTATCTGGTTGGTTTAGAATGTCTCCAGGTCACCAAATATGTGATTGAAGACTCCCAAATCCGCAAGACTCCATATAAGGCAAGTCTAGAGTGTTCCGGTTTAGAAATTGAATAACTACCTCATCTGATATCGGTTTTGTACGAATCCAATTTCCTGAGCTTCTATGATGAGTAAATAATATATAACAAGTTGTTTTGTAACGTAATTCCATGTGGTTCGGCCGTAATCCTCCAAATAGTGTAGGTAGGTCCAAACCGGGTGAGTTCAGATTCACCTGACTTGTAAAAATCATATCTTCTGTTTCTAAGCATATATTTACCTGATTCCAACTCTCAGAGCTTCCATTTTGAGTCAAGATTCCATAGCAGGTCTCCTCTTTGCTCGGTTCCTCTTGGTCTGGCCGGAATCCACCTTTTAATGTACATCGGTCCAAATCCGGTTTGTTAGAATTCAGCTGACTTGTAAAATCAATACCTCCTTCATCTGAACTGATAATTGGTTGATTACACTTCTAGGTGCTCTCTAGATGAGATGAGAATGTAATGCAATTGGTGGTTAAGCTAGAACAATTGGCCTTGGACTCTTGTGCACCAACAAGTTGCTGCCTCGTTAAAACCTTACCGGGAAAACCCATTGGGATAAAACCACAGTGAAGGAAAAAGAGTACAGTCCTTGAAGATGTCTTTATCCATCTCATCATGACCTGAGGAACTCCAATATTGGTTTTTGGTTCGAGTTCTTTCTTTACTTGAGACTGGTTTGGTCCTTTTAGTGTTGATTTGCTCTCCTCGGTCTCGTCGGCTTGTCTTTGCTCCATGTGATCTCTTTCATGGTGGGTGCTAGGTTTGATGACCGCATCACTCAGAATCCATGGCGGTTCTCCTTAAAGGTTTTCTCGCAAAACAAAGAGAGAAAAGAGAAGGAGACTTAGGTTAAATCAGAAAAAGGAAAGAACTAAAACAAATAAAGCACCAAATTCAGCAGTTTAAATTTTATTTTGATTAAAATAGCAAACGAATTCTTAAATTAACAACAAAAATTTTTCTGGGTTTTCTAGGGTTTAAACAAACTAAAAACAAAAACAAATTTTTTTAATGAGTTTTTACGGATTTTATAAAATTGAAACAACAAAACTGACGAAAATTGATTTTTATGGGGGTTTCTTTGATAAATTCAAAACATATAATAAACTAAAGAAATAATTTTTTTTTGTTTTGGTTTTTATGAAAGGTACTGAAGCAAATAACAAGAACAAGGCAAGAAACGAAATTTTATTTGATTTTTGATTTAATGAAAATTGAAATAACAAAACAGAAAATTGAAAGAGATAAAGGTTGAAGAGATACAACCAGGGTGATTGGAGCTTTTGAAGCTCTGATAGCAGATGATGTAGGCTCAGAATCACACCGAGGTTAGATCACTTGATGATCAAAGGATTCCAAAAACCTAGCTTGAGCGGAAGGTGAAAGAGATAGAGATGGGCCGGGGAGGGGGTGAGTTGATTGACTCTCTCAATCGATGAACAAGACTAGTTAGATAAATCACTCAAATAACTTTAACTGCAGACTCAAAAAGGACTTAAATGAATAGCTCAAATAAGAACTAATGAAAGGAAACACAAAGTATCACAACTTTGTGAAAGAGAAGAAAATTTTTTTTTTCTTATGAACTTAAAAGTCTCGATTAAGGGTCATTTACAAGGAGACTCGAGCTATGCTTTTATAGGGTCAGAGTACAACAGCTATAAGCCAAAATAAATAAATAAAATCGCAAGAATTGAAGAAATAGAGCCGTTGGAGCTTAAATGACGAAATCACTCCAAATAAGGCAAGTGGAGCATTAGCATGTATCTGGTCAACTTGGGAAGGTAGGAGCGTGTCTTTGGAAGTATCTGGTTGCTCTGGAGTGTCTCTTTTATGCACAAGGATTGATGAAAATATGGCCGTTGCAAATTAATAGAGTGATGATCCAAATAAGGCAAGTCTTGATCCTCTTCTTGTTCCATGTGTGATTTAACATTACTTGTTGTTTTGGCAGCTTGAAAACAACATGTAGTCTTCTTAGAACTTGAATAAAACAGCAGCACATTTTTTTTCAGGTTGTTTAAGGTCTGACTTGATTTAGACTGGTCGGTTCCAAGCCAAATTAGAGCATATGTGCTAACTCGGGATTTAGCTCGGTCTTCACTTGGTTTTCTTCGATCAGATCTTTGCTTAAGCATGATCCCTCCATGTTGGTCCGTTGAGAAACTTGAACTGGCTTGTTTTGCTTGCTCCAGGTCTTGCATGATTCTGATATCTGCATCATCAGAGCCCTTGCCTCCACACTTATCAAAACGATGAGTTTAGCCTCTAAAATCCTAAAACCGACCTTTTGGACCCCGAGGCCTATAAATACTTAACCTTATGCTTTAGGGTTTCGTGTGCTTCTATTGTGCTTCTACTGTGGCTTCATAGCAACCTCCAGAAACCCTAGAGACGACCAGAAGAGCCGCACCAAGCCCTCTTGCTCGCCGAAGCCCTAGAAGATCACCAACTCTTTTCTCCTTTAATCTCTTGTTACTTTGTAATCTTCGAACCTTTATCTTTTATTTATGCAATCTATAAATTACTTAAAACTTGCTTTGATGAATCCTTTAAGCATGCTTGAGTAGTTTACTTGTTGGTTTTAAAAGGTTAGTCAAAGGGGGATATGATTTAGGTATTTTAAGTGGCGAGTTCATCATCTATGCATCATCATCTATACTGTTCTTTCATTCTGAGCTTTCTCTTAATGCATGTAGCTAGAGTCATGAACTAGCCACTGATCTTAGGCATCTAGGTTTTGCTACCCGCTTGCTTAGTTTGCTAGAACCTAGTTTGGATGACTATCGCATCATAACAAATATATACCACTTAGTTATGGAGTTTTATGGACTATAATTGAACTTGATATTAATGCTTTGATATATGTGTTGTTGCATGCGTAAGTTGAGTACCAGGACATATTGATCTCAGCCGGTTTTCTCTATGAATTATAGGTTAATCGATCTTTCGTGTTTCATAGTCCGAGACTTAGGAGTAGACATACATTAATCACCTGTTTTCTTGTAGTGCATGAACTCTCAATAAAACCCGGACGCTCAGCATAACAGTTATTTTCCATTGATGGTCACATAAGTCTTGGTAAAACTTGTATCTAGTCTTGTTGGTATTACATGGACTTGAATATAGTAATAATGCCCTTTTCTTTTCTGGTTTTCTACACGTACATCGCTGCTCAAAATCAAAGGTCTACAAAGGATGTATGAAAACAGAACATATGTAGTTACAGAGAGAAGCCAAGAATTAGAGTGATTCAAAAGAGAAGAGGGGGGCTCGATTTTGATCTTTAGAGTTATCTCCTAGTTTCTTAAGTTTAACCATTCTCCCAGGTATGTCTTCAATCTTTTTTTTTTGGTGAAGGATTTCAATTTTTTCTCTTATGGCTTTAAGTTTATACAAATTTGATTACAAAATAGTGTTAATTTTCTATAGACCAGTGACTCACTTTACAATGCATTATTTGGCTCAATTGTGGCTTTTAGTATTGCTTATGTTATAGCTTGGTTTTATTCCCCACTATCTTTATCTGACTGGAAGAATTTGTTGAATTTTGGAAGGAAGAAGAAAGGAGCTGATTTTGGCTACATTCATGTTTCGTCCGGAGCCCTTGTTACTGTATTAGAACCAATCTATCCCGTTCTTATAATTGGATTTGTTACTTATAGGGTAGGACTGGTAAGACTGATCATGCTTCTTTAGTGTTTGCCTATCAAAATACTTTCACACAAAAGTACTTTATCTTGAATTTTGTTTGGTTCCCTTTTGATTGTGAAAATTTAATTTGGAAGGTCTCGTTATCTAGACAAAGTCTTCAAGAGTATCTATGACATGACTTCCAGTTCTCTCAATCTTTTTTCCTTCACTCATAAAGCAATATTCAGATCAAGGTTTCAGCTTAATCTTTCTCTGAGATTTCTCTTTGTTTCTCCAGCACTAAATCAAAAATTCTCTGTGCAAAATAAGGTGATGAGCTTCTGTTGTTTCTGTTGGATTTCGTTAATATGTTTTCATCGTAGTTGGGATTAGTAAGAGAAACATGAATGCATCAAGGTATTGTAAATGTCTTTGTATATTGCTAATTATAATCAGTCCTTGCACACATAACTCTCGAATACCTAATTCTACATCCATAGAAGGAGGCATGAGTAAACGTTCAAAACGTTTTCTCAGCGAGAATAACCTCTTTCGCCCACATGATCGTAATATACATCTAGATCTATCTACCCACTATGATAGCCTTGATTGCTATTCATCTACATGGATCACAGAATCTAAACAACGTAACTTGATCTTGCAATTCGGTTCTAATTCATGCAATTCAGTTCTATCTCAGTTCTAAGTCATGTAGTTTAATTCTTATTCAATTCTAGTCTAACTATATGAATGCAGCAAACAAATCTATACTAAGATCAACTCAGCATAAGCCGAATTGTTGGTATGTCGACCAGGTTAACAAGCTACATCCTTGCTTAGCCAGACCTAGAGACCGACGTACTTGATTTACTCCACAGAAACAGCTTCTCTAACTGTAGAGCTTCTCACATATCACAAATATATCTCTATATCTAACCCTATTGCAACACACAATCTAGATTTCTAACACTCAGATTACCACAACAACACATATCAATCTAAAAGCATCAGAGGATTCCTTAATCACATCATCACCTTTGCGCATCATGCACTCCCTAGCTAGGGTTTCTAAACACGTTGTTACCCATTCAGTTTTGAAGCTCGGGAGATTTGCACGGGTAATTTCTTCTGAAGACAACTCTAGGTAGGATTCCTCGTCTCCAATAATGGTGTCTCGACTAACACGCTAAAACTCAAAAACTTTTGGTGTTGTGGCTCGTTCAATCTCATCTTCTGGGGATATTTCCCGTTGGTTCTGAATGTTAACATCATTTGTTAGAGTGGATTTGGTGATGCTCGATATCTCGATCACTCTATCGTTTCCGTATAGGCTCTTCTCGGCTTCGAGTGAATTGGCTCGATCATTGTGGGTCTGGTTCGGGTAGTTATACTTTTCTGGGGCCTCTGCCGAGATTTTTGTAAGCTGGTAGCATTTTCACGAGCAGTTATCTATGTGGTCAAGTTCTTGGTGACGCTTCTTGTATCGGCTAGGATTGCTTGCACTAGCTTGGTTTGCGTTGACACTTCTGGCTCGATGGAGTCTATTATGCTTTCCATTTTTGAGTTTAGCTTGTTTTGGGAACTTCTTGACATTTCCCTTTTCATGGGACCTCGAGGAAGGGATGGCAGGTCGGGTTCCTTAGTTTCGGGTGTGTGTATCAACTCGATGTCCTCATCACATTCTGAATAGGGAAACTAGGGATTCTACAGACACAACTACTAGTATTTTACGATTCTAAAGCTTACCAAAATACAGAAACAAGGTAGATCTAACGCCACAAGAAGCACCACGACGAACCACACACAAAACTAGGCTCACGGTAGTTGACGGCGAAGCTTGAGGTGGCGCTAGGGCTGGGCAATGGTGGATAGGGCTCCTCGCTCTCTCTCTAATTTATCTCTCAAGTTTTTAAGCTTTTGGGGTTACTAGGTCTTAATCCGCGCTACGCACGGATATTTTTATAAATTTTACAATTTTAAATTAAGTAATATATAATATTGCTTAATTTTACAATGTTAAGAAATTTAATGTTTAAATAATATCGATTTCAATTACAACACTTTTTCGGTTTTAATTATATGATTTCTATAATATATTTTTAAAATTGAAAAAAAAATTAATTATTATGTAATCGTATCATATAATTTAACAAAACTAAAAACAAAATTATTTCTATCATCAAATAATAATTTCTTTATAAATAATTGATAAAATTATTTTTTCACAAAATGATTATAATTTTATCACCAATAGTTCTAGTTTGATAGCTTTTTCAAACCTATAGAAAATTACTTAAATTTAAACTGAAATTATCAATCATCTTGATTATGTGTGCTTTTGAATAATTAATATTAAGTGAACTTTGTTCTCTGACAAAATCATAAAAATGTTTTAAGAAATATTAAGAAAATTAAAATTTGTGAGTATTACTCATTTTTATTACTCTGTTAGGACTTACAAATTTATGATAAAGAACAAAATATCAAAATAATACTTCTTTTTCTTACAAAATTAGATAGAAATTTTGAACCAAATGACATAAATCATATAAATCGAATATGATTATATTGTGATTTTAATTTTATTAGTTGCGTTGATAATTATCACTTAATATATCTAGAACATCTTGATGATTATTTATAATTGATACCACTAACTTAGAATTAATATAATTTTCTAATCTAATATTAAGTTAATAAAATTAATATAATTTATTTAAATTAATTTATTTTACTTAAATTTAATTTATTTAACTTTAATTAATTTATTTTATTTTATATTTTTTTTTAATTTTAGAGTATTTAATTTTACATATTTTAATTTATTTAATTTAATATTATTTTATTCTATTTTCTTAATTTTATTTTAATTAATATAATTTTATTTTCTTATATATAATTTCATTTCATTTTATATAATTTTATTCTATTTGAAATTATTTTGTTTTATAATATATATATATATATATATATATATATATATATATATTAAATTATATAATTTTGTTAGTGTGTTACATAAGCAACACAAATGTGACAATTTATAATGAATAATATCACCTTATAATTAAGAAACTTTCTTAGTCTAATATTAAGTTATAAAACAATTTACTCTATGACAACATTTATTTATATTCAAGATTATTTCTTATTAACAATAGTATCTTAAAATTAATATTTTTATTTATGGTCTCATGACTTTTTATATCATAATTTTCTCTGTTTTCATCAGAAACTCTTAATGAGCTCTCAGAGCATCAACATCCATGATAACCCCACATAGTTTCTCCAAAACAAAACAAAATAAATATAAGCTGATTATATAAGTAAATTTTATTTTATTTTTTAAAAAATAAACTAATTAATAAGAGACACATGTTAGATGGAGTTCTCATGAATCTCTCAAAAGTTCTCAAATGAGAACCTCTTCTCACTCTCTCTCTCTTCCCTTTTTATTATTTTCCATTTTTTAATGGTGAGAGACTCATGTTAGAGACTTCCACCAATAACGCTCTCATAATCCTCTTTTTTTGGAACATTCAAAGCCCACAAAAATAATTATTTATTATTGAAACCACTAACTTAAAATTAATAAAAATTTATAATCTAATTTTATTAAGTTAATATTTTAGGTCGCTAGTTGTCTTCGTTTTGCATTTGTACGAGTGGTCGCTGAAGATTGCTGAAAAATATCATTGCAACCAGTCGCTATGATTGGTTGATTATCACTGCGAATATCAAGCAAACTATCGCTTGTCGCACTCGCTGGTCGCTGATCGCTGGTTGCACTCGTATAACATTTCCAATACTGGAGTTTTTGAGGATATTTTGTTATTCTTGTTATCTATTTGCTAAAAACAAAATCTTCAAATTCAATTGTAGATTTCTAATTTGATTCATAATATAATCTATAATTTTCAATATTCAACAAATACTCTTTTCTATTAACAACACTACAGTAGAATTAATAAAAAAATTTATACTATTCAGATGATGACATGTAACGATATTAGTCGTTTAAAATCTATGAAATAATTTTCTTATTTTCTATACTATTTTTAATTAACAACTCTACCTTAAAATTAAGAAATTCTCCTAATCCAAGTATATGATGATGTGGAACAATATTATTGGTCATTTAAAATCAATGACGTAATTTTTTTAGTTTCTAAAATAATTTCTATTAACAACAAACTTAAAATTAAGAAATTTTCCTAATTTAATTTAGATGTTGACGTTGACCAATCAGATTAGGTTTTTAAAGATATTTTCTATTAACAACACTACTTAAAATTATGAAAATTTTCTAATCTAATATAGATGATGACCTGGACCAATCATATTAGTTTTTTTTAAGATATTTTATATTAACAACACTACTTAAAATTATGAAAATTTTCTAATCAATTATAGATGTTGACGTGGACCAATACGAACATGTTTTTTAAAAACACTATAGCTTCAACTTTTATATAGTATAGATGAGATCTATCTAGGGGCTGACTTCTATTTATAATGACTAGTCCTAGGGTATACTAACAACTAATGGACTTAATGAGCTCTAATTAAACTAACTCTAATTGAGCTTAATGGGCTCTTACACTAATTTGGTACTTTCCTAATTAAACTCTAAATAGGTCTAATCTATTTTGTGCCGTGATCTAGGTGTCACATGAATGATGCAACTAAATTCATGTAATATTTCTAAATTACCCTAAATCTATTTAGGAAAAATCATTGCTAGATATACCAAATATTCTCCAGCACATGATTACACATTGATAACACTGCATTTTGGCACGTTTTTACTATGGTTTTATTGCAATTTAGCATAGGTTTTAATCATCACCCATGTCATTTTGTGCATTTATTTGGCATATAGGATATTTAGTCTCTTTGCATTAGTTTGCATGCATTTTGCATACATGTAGTATTTTCAAGTATTTGGAGCTGTGAGGAGTCATCACTTGAGTAACCACTCAGCAATGAAGACACGTAGGGGTTTCTGCGAGGAGTCGTGACTAGAGTGACATGGAGCCATAGAGTTGAAAACTGCAAAGGAAGCTCAAGTTACTCGAGGAGGCTACTCGGATGAAGACTCGAGGAGGCTACTCGACCAGACCACTCGACTGCTGGGTTGAATGGTGAGCATCGCGTCGACAAGATTCCACAAATTATAGCGAATTCTCATTATCCTTAGTTCTTATGTATAAATACCGAGGAATGATAACTCGGGACGAGATTGGACAATTTTTAATTTTGTGCCGCTTTAGCATAATTAGTTTATCTCTCTAAGTTTTCTCTCTCTAGTTTATCTTTAGATTTTGATTCGGATTTTTGCACTCTTGGATATTTCAATAGATCAAATTTATCGTTACTGTTATTTTTCTGGAATCTCTGTTCATCGGATCATCTATGACGAGTCAAAACTTTTCTGGGTTTTTGATTTTGATGATGATCGCGATATGTGAGTAGTGAATTTAGGGATTTCGGGGATGGATTAGGGTGATTTCACTCGATCTCTATGGGTTTTTGTTGATTGTTCGTAGATTCGGCTTTAGATCCCTCTTGGGTTAGTGATTTTAATGCTTACTCTTTTCTGGCCAATTCGAGCATGATCGTAGGTGACTTCATGAGCATCAAAAGTGCCTTGAACCAGCAGATCCACTTTTCCAGGGATTAAGACACAATAGCGTGAGAGTCGGTGCATCAGATGTTGATTTACGTCACGACCCAACTACTCACTTGTTATGAGTCTTTCTTGGCTTTGACGGATCGATCCTTAGTGTAAGATCTGTAATCACTGGACCTTTAGGTTCGAGTGGGTTAGATCTTCAGATCCATCACCATGACAGTGGGTTAGGTTGGAAATGAGATCCGTCGTCAAGGGATTCACCCTGAGTTTAGATTTTCAACACCCATAGTTGATTTAAGTGTAGATTACCCTATGATTCCAGTCCCTGGGATCTCTATTGTTTTCAATAGTTTTAATTTTAGTTCTCTAGTTTATTTCTATTGTTTAACTTAGTATCCACTGTTTTTGTTCATGTTAATCGATCAATCCACTCGAGTGGTCCACTCGAGTGACTCACTCGATTGATACCAAACTTTGTGACTTTTCCTGTTAATTCCATGACTTGTTAAAGAGTGACAGACTTTAGCATTTCTAGGATCTAGTTAAGTCTATTCATCTATTGCATCATTTAGGACTGTTAGTATTCACAAACAACTTCTATAAACTTGGCTAGAATTAAATGTTAATGATCTCATCCTTTTTGCTAATTTCATTCACCTGATGGATTGACACTTTACTATACTATCAATTGATTAAAAACTCAGGCTTTTAGTGTTGTGTTTAGGGTGTTAGTTTCATCACTTCTCATCCTTTTTACTACGTAAAAACCAAGTTTCAATTTGGCGCCGTTGCCATTTGGGTGATTTAGAATTACAATTAGGATTTCATTGCATTTGAGATCTAGTTCTTTTACATTCTATCCTGTTACTAATTCTGATACATTTCTTTCTATTTAGGTACCCCTATAACTCGAGTTATCTACCTGGGTCACCTAGTCGAGTGTATCACAACTTTCCATGGCTACATCAATAGTCTCACACGAGACACCATTTCACACTCCAAAGAGACGTGGAATAGCTGCTCCAGAAGCAGATGCTGATTTCAAAATTTCCAGGGGCATCATTTCCATGGTTTCAAACAACAAGTTTCACGGGTGGGCATCTGGCGACCCTCTTGAACATCTAGATGTCTTTGAACGAATCTGCAGCCTCGCAAGGATCCGTGGGATAACTGAAGATGGATACAAGCTAAGACTGTTCCCATTCTCCTTAGCGGATAAAGCCACTACCTAGGAAATATCTCTCCCACCAGGATCCATCACAACTTGGGAATCCTGTAAGGCTTCGTTCCTCACCAAATTCTTCTCAATCCAACGAACTGCGATATTTCGACAAGAGATATCCACATTTCACCAGAAGTTGGGCAAAACTTTATATGACGCTTGGGACCGATTCAACAGTTATCTCATGAAGTGTCCACACCACGGTTTCTCCAAAGCATCATTACTCTGCATAATATACCGTGGCATCTCACCCATTGTCAGGATGTGCCTTGACACTGGTAGCAATGGGAATTTTTTAAGCGCTGAAGCACAAGCTGGTTGGATATTGGTTGAAAACTTAGCAAGATCAGACAGTATTTCCAACGAGGAGTATGGACGAGGTATTCAGAATGTTCATGCATTCGAGGCTGATGGTAGATCAGATATTCAGATTCTTCACGAGAAGGTTGATATGATGCTACTCAAATCTCAGCCACCTCCAGCACCAGTTGCACCAGATGGTGACATCAAGCTGTTATTACAACAACTCATACATAGTCAAGACCAAGCCGCTATAGCCTCCACGAAGCAAACTCTTGATCTTCAGAAGCAGAATCTTGATATTAAGCAACAACTCAGCAACCTCTACACCGAACAACAATCATTGTGCACACTGGTCTATTCTACCCATACCAGTCCGACCGTAACTACACCCCTCCCAGACCAGAAGATTAATGCGACCACACTGCGAAATGGAAAACAGCTACCACCACGAGACCCTGTTTCTATCCCTGAAGATAGTGAGATCCAGGAGGGGGAGGGTGGTTATCACGAGACGACACAAGCACCAGTAGAACCACCACTCAAGTCAACTACTCGAGTAGCAGGTCGAGCGGCCTCAACTCCTGAAGATATTCTTATGAAGTCCAAGGAAAAAGGCAATCCTGATGACTTGCGCGCTTATGTACCTCCATTACCCTTTCCAGGGAAAAACAAGAAGCTTTAGGCAGATAAATACAAAAAACTCTTTGAGAAACATTTAAAAGATGTTGAACTTCAGATACCTCTCCTGGAAGCTCTAATGCTTATACCTCCAGCTCAGAAATATTTGAAAGATTTAGTCAAGGAGAAAACTAAAGAAATTCAAGGTATGGTACTTCTCACTCATCAATGCAGCGCCATCATACAGAAGCAGATAATATGCAAGGAAAAGCTTCAAGATTCCAGGCTCGTTCACGCTACCATGCTCAATCGATGCTCTCACTTTCAAAAACTGTTTATGTGACCTACGAGCATCAGTAAGCCTCATACCGCTATCTGTTGCAAAAAGACTAGGGTATACCAGATTTTCTCCCAGCAATATCTCCCTGGTTTTAGCTGATCGATCTGTCCAGCATCCACATGGGTTGCTCAAAGATCTTCCCGTTAGAATAGGGCACATCGAAGTTCCTACTGACTTCGTGGTTCTCGACATGAATGAGGAATCCCAAGACCCACTGATTCTGGGATGACCATTCTTGGCAACTGCTGGAGCATTGATTGATGTGAAGAATGGCACCATTGATCTAAAGTTGGGAAAAGAAGTTATACAATTCAACATCAAGAACGCAATGAAGCAACCTCACATTCAAGTATTTGGAATATGAGAGATAGAGGACTTGGCAGCCGAATTCTTTGAAGAGATAGTTGAAAAAGATCACTTGAAGACAGCCTTGACTACGTATAGCAGAGGAAGACCTGTACATCCTGAGGCATCTTTTTATGAAGGAATTCTAAATACACCTCAACGAGCAGGAGCAGAAGATACAATCGAAACACTTGGGAAACCTGAGGAAATCGCAGCACTTGAGGAAGTCACTCGATCGGTGCACTTTAGTAGGCTACTCGAGTCGGCTCAGATAAAACAGCACTCGATTGACTCACTCAATTTCCCACCCGAGTCACACAACATCGAACCACCCGAGTGGTCTGAACTTAAAGTACCGACTATCGAACTCAAGCCACTTCCAGAAGGGCTAAGGTACACTTTCCTAGGTAAAAATGACACTTATCCCGTAATAGTGAATGATAAGTTGAAACCTGAAGAATTAAGCCTTTTGCTGAACGAGTTGAGAAAATTTAGAAAAGCTATAGGTTACTCTCTTGATGATATAAAAGGAATTTCACCTTCTCTATGCACTCATAGAATCCATCTTGAAAATGAAACACACACTAGTGTAGAGCACCAGAGACGTCTAAACCCCAACCTTAAAGAAGTAGTAAAAAAAAATCATTAAACTCTTGGATGCCGGGATAATCTATCCAATCTCCGATAGTACTTGGGTATCCCCTGTGTATTGTGTGCCTAAGAAATGAGGAATCACTGTAGTTAAGACTGATAAAGATGAATTGATTCCAACTAGAACAATAATAGGTCATCGCATGTGCATCGATTATAGGAAGTTAAATGCTGCATCTAGGAAGGATCATCTCTCATTGCCATTCATATACCAAATGCTTGAAAGACTTGTCAACCACCCATACTATTGTTTCTTTGATGGATACAGTGGGTTCTTTCAGATCCCAATACATCCAAATGACCAAGAAAAAACCACTTTTACTTGTCCATACGGAACTTTTGCTTACAGAAGAATGCCTTTCGGTCTATGCAATGCCCCTGCAACGATTCAGAGGTGTATGACCTCCATCTTTTCGGATTTTATAGAGGAGATGGTGGAAGTCTTCATGGATGATTTTTCCGTGTATGGCCCCTCCTTCTCCTCCTGTTTGTTGAATTTGTGCAGGGTGCTTACTAGATGTGAGAAGACAAATCTGGTCCTGAATTGGGAGAAAGGCCACTTCATGGTGACGAAAGGGATTGTCCTTGGACATAAGATCTCGGAGAAGGGCATTGAGGTTGATAGAGCAAAATTCGAAGTAATGATGCAACTGCAACCGCCAAGGATAGTCAAAGACGTCAGGAGTTTGCAAGGAGACGTCATATTCATCAAGGACTTTTCTAAGCTAGCAAAACCCCTCACATGACTACTATGCAAGGAGACCGAATTCATTTTCGACGCTGACTGTTTGAAGGCTTTCCACATGATTAAAGAAGCTTTAGTCTCAGCCCCAATCGTCTAAGCCCCAAACTGGAGTTATCCATTTGAGATAATGTGTGACACTTCAGACTATGCAGTAGGAGCAGTTTTGGGTCAGTGAATCGACAAGAAGTTGCATGTTATCTATTACGAAAGCAGAACCTTAGATAAAGCTCATGGGAAATATGCAACAACAGAGAAAGAGATGCTCGCTGTCGTGTTCGCCATAGAGAAGTTTAGAAGTTATTTGGTGGATCAAAAGGTGATAGTATACAAGGATCATGCTGCATTACATCACATATATGCCAAGAAGGACACTAAACCAAGACTTCTTAGATGGATCCTCCTTATGCAAGAATACGACTTGGAGATAGTTGACAAAAAGGGTATCGAGAATGGAGTAGCAGACCATCTCTCCAGAATGCGAATTGATAGCCCGGCACCAGTGAATGACTCCATGCCTGAAGAACAACCTATGTTTGTAGGAAGTTTAACTCAACACGCGACTCAACATTGCCACTCGAGTAATTCACTCGAGTGCATCACTTGAGCAACTCACTCGAGTAAGGCAGTCGAGTCAAGTCACTATGAATCACCCTGGTACGCAGACTTAGCAAATTATAAGGCAACCGGCCATAAACCTATGCACCTTGATGCCCTTGCTAGGAAAAGGCTATATAAAGATGCAAATCACTATTTCTGGGACGAACCTTACCTTTACAAAAGGGGGGCAGATAGTGTGTTCAAAAGATGCATTGCTGAAGAAGAAGTGAGATGAGTCCTTGAACATTGTCATGGTTCCACGTACGAAGGGCACTTTGTCACTTTCAAGATAACTCAGAAAATCCTTCAAGCAGGTCTATGGTGGCCAACGATGTTTAAAGACGCGAAGAATTTCATTGCTCAATGTGACGCATGCCAGAGGATAGGCAATATAAGCAAGAGAAACGAGATGCCTCAGAATCCAATCTTGGAGGTGGATGTATTTAATTGTTATGGAATTGATTTCATGGGTCCTTTCAACCCCCCATCTTATGAAAATAGCTACATCTTGGTAGCAGTTGACTATGTCTCCAAATGGGTCGAAGCAATAGCATCACCAACCAACGACGCTAAGGTTATCTTCAAGATGTTCAAATCAATCATATTTCCCAGGTTTGGAGTTCCCAGAGTTGTGATAAGTGATGGAGGATCCCATTTCATCAATAAGCAATTTAAAAATCTTTTGAAAAGGATGGGGTAAGACATAAGGTTGTGACACCTTATCACCCTCAGACAAGTAGTCAAGTCAAAGCAATTTTAGCTAAAGTGGTGGGAACTTCGAAAAGAGACTGGGCATCTAAACTTGATGATGCTTTGTGGGCTTACAGGACAGCATACAAGACCCCTATAGGACGAACTCCTTTTCAGCTACTATATGGAAAATTTTGCCATCTGCCTGTGGAGTTAGAGTACAAAGCACTCTAGGCTACAAAAATGCTAAATCTCGACCTCTTATCAGCTCAAGAAAAAAGGAAGGTAACTTTGCACGAGTTAGAGGAAATAAGGCTTGATGCATACGAAAGCTTAAAGGTTTATAAGGAAAGAACAAAAGCTTTCCATGACAAAATGATCTAGCAAAAAGAGTTCACTGCAGGCGATCAGGTGTTACTATTCAATTCCAGACTCAAACTTTTTCCTAGCAAGTTGAAGTCAAGGTGGTCAGGCCCATTCCGCATAAAAGAAGTTTTACCATATGGAGCAATCACCTTGTTGGACCCTGAAGGCAGAGAATTCACTGTGAATGGACAAAGAGTCAAACAATATATAGCAGATCAAGGCATACCGCACGACACCCCACTCGATGTGAGTGATGTTAGGCAAGCCTAACAAATGAAAGTCAAGCTAAGAGACTTAAAACAAGCTCGCTTGGGAGGAAGTCTCATGCTTATCCCTGTAAATATTTTTCATTTTAAGTTTTCTTAGTTTCTGGTATTTTAATGTTTTCTATTTAGTGTTTTGATGTCTCAGGAAGCTTGGTGAGGTCGAGACATGGAAATCCCACAGCAGCCGAGTACATCACTCGAATACAGAACTCGAGTAAACCACTCGACTCCATGGTCGAGTGGCCCAGGTTCTATCTGAAAATCTATGAAATTTAAACTTTTAATCTTAGCTGCTCATCTAACCTTATCCATTCCTCCCTACTACACCTACTCGACTACAGTGCTCGAAGTTGATTAAAGTCACATTTTTTCCTTTCTCATTTCCAACCTCGTTTACTTCTCACGAAAATATTTAAAACTTTCTCTGAAATATATCTTTGAATTCATTCCGAAAGATTCTTGAGTCATCATGTCTAGAAGAGGAAAATTCGTCCAGTAAGTATTTTATTTTCCCAGAATTTCATGAAAATTTGATTAGGGTTCATCCGAAAACTTTTCTGAAAAAGTTCATAAGATTATTGTCTTTAAATCAATAAACTGGGTTCTTAAACTTTCTTCATGCGTTTTCCCCGTTAAACTTCTTATGATTTGTGCAAATGCTTTCATAACAATCTTAACAATCTCTATTATGAACGATATACTGTTGCACCTTGGGAGCCATTGCTGATAACCCCCTCTTTATTCATTTCGAGTCATGAAGTTTCATTGCATACTGTTACGATTCATCCGTTTCCCTGCAGCACTCAAGCAGGCTACTCGAATGATCCACTCGAGTGGCTCACTCGAGTTGCTACCCGAAACACTTATCCCTTTGCTAAATCTTTCAAAATCTTGTATCTATTTTCAGGAAAACAGGGCAAACATCAGCTGCAACCATTGCACGAAACATGATGCGAGCTAGGAGAGAAATCCCTACCTTAGAAGATGAATCTCATGACAACGAAGCCCATACTAAGCAAGGCTTCCATGACGAGAAAGGGAGAAGTGGTCAGAGCTCCCAAGCTGTCACGGAGAGGGAGTCTAAAGAAGTTATTGAAAGAGAGATAGAAAAAAGGAATAAAGGAGCAACAACCATTACATCAGAGGAAACGGAAGATAACTCCATTACGGCCCTAAAGTCAATGAGGTTTCACAAAAAAAGATATTCTAATCTCGCGATAATGGAAGCTTTGGGAATCACAGAAAAGGTGACAAGCCTACTCAGAGTAGCCAATCTCCAAGTCCTCATGACTTACCACTTCCCTGCTTACCAGAACGAGACATGCCAATTTCTGTCAACTATGAAGGTCGCTTCATACGCAGACCATAGGAGCATGATTACGGATGGCAGTCACAAGTTTATCTACTTCAAGGTGGATGGGATCACTCATACACTGAGTTTCAAGCAGATCAACGCATTGTTTGAATTTGAGGAAGGTTCGAGAATGGAGCCAGATTACAGCAACACTGAGCTTATGAAGTTGTGGAAAACTCTAGGAGGAAGAACACCCTTCAAGACTTCTCAGGTGAAGAGCTCCGACATAAAGAGTCCTTATTTACGGTATTTCCACCGAATCGTAACAAGTACCATTTTCACTAAAAAAAATACTGGTGCGGTTAATGACCAAGAACTCTAAATGATGGATTCAACTCTGAAAGACTTCATTCTATATGCTTCGTCTGAGGATATGGAAAACAGGATTATCATGAAAGGAGATAGGAATGGTGCTGGGAATGCTGAAATCCTAGTCACCAATCTTACGTCATACAAGGCATATGCTTCTAAACTCCACAGGATGAACAAAGAAGGAGACATCACCATAGGGGGATTGGTAACGCCCATTTTACTCGCCTGTGGGATAAACCTGACCATGAGTGACGAGTCTGAATCTCAATGGTTAGACATCGCTCATCTTCAAAGCTCTCGCATACTATGCCCGAGTATGGTTGATGACCAATATGTCTACAACTTCTCGCACCCCCTGATGAAAAAAGCCAAAGTCCTCCTACCATTCCAAGAAATGCCAAAGCTCACTAAAGAAGAGAGCGTTGATTTTGTCCCACCTCTTCACCTCCTTTACATGACTAGAGTCCAGAGAGATGCTGTGGCGGAAGTGAAGGAATCTATTCCTGAGCCTGAGAGGTATGATTTCGATGAGGAAGTTTGCACCAACTTGGGAATGGTGAGTAAGAAATTGACCTTATCTAGACGATGGTCTAAATGGCAAGACAAGACCATCAAGAAACTTAAAGGCAAGGTCAAAGAACTTAACTCAGCGGTGAACGACCTGACAACAAGTGTCAGGGAATTGCAAATTAGTCAACGACCCCAACCACCCGTTTACCCTCCACACGATGCAAGAAGCTTGGCAAGGACTCACTCCTTCACCCATCACCAACGCCACGCAAGCTCGAGTCAACCAAGACGTCGATCCTCAGTTGAAGACACGTGTGGGGAGAGAAGGGTTTATATCCAAACCCAAACTTCAGAAGAAGATGAACGGCCCCATTCTCAACCCACTCAACCAGTTCACTCGAGTAGACCACTCTAGTCGGCTCAGAGGAGACCTACCATTCGACGTCCAGCTGTTGATGAAGAAGATCAATCAGACCCAAACCGCCTCACTTGACGTAGACCTTCAAGGAAGCTCAATTGACCTAGTCACTCGAGTCAGCCAGCCGAGTCCTCGTACACCCATGATTCCATGGATGACTATCTCGACTCCTACTTCTCCAGCCTCCAATGAGGTACTACACCCTTACCCTTGTAAATACCATAGCATATTTTTGTTTTTCTTTGTTTTTAAATCTCTTAGGCTTTCTTTTAAATTTTTATTACACAAGGAACTGTGTAATTTAAGTTTGGGGGAGTGTTTAAGAGATGTATTTGACATGTTTTCTTATTCAAATTTTGCATCGATCTATGTGCATTTAAAACTCATAAAAATTTGAAATTTTTTAGAAAATGATTTCACAAAAACAGAGTGTCACGTAGTTGTATTTGCTTAGGATTGTTGTATTTAGCATAGGGGATGATGACGAGTTAAACCGATTAAAGCTTAATAACCAAACATATGATTTCAGTGCCTTAGTTACAAGTTGTTTTATGCATTCACCTTAGTTTGAAACATAAGGCTGCACCTTGCTTGGAATTGAACTTAGCACTCTCATTTGGTTAAAAACTTACAGTAACTTGTAAATCTATCCCTATGAATTTGAACCTTAATTTTGAAATTTAATTATCATGATATGCTCTAAAACTTAAAACTCATGGATACCTCAAAATACTTGGGTTTTCTTTCACCTTTTACCACTCTTGCTAATCCAAGTAGCTGCTCTCACCTTTAGAGCAGTTCCACCATACCAAAACCATGACTTCTTTCAGACCATTAAATCACTCTTGTGTGTGTGAGGCCTTTTACATTCTGATTGAGCATGGTAGGAAGTGTTAGGTTTGTGCCGACAAGGATAGTATCCCATATAGAGTCTAGCTCATGATTTTTGAGTTAGTATAGTTATAGGGAATCATTGGCCTGGGTTGGAGAGAGTGTGAGCATAAAAGAAAGAGTGAAAAGAGAAAAAATATATATATATGAAAAAGTTTTTAAGGAGTTGGGAATATGTATAAGATTGTGTGGTCTAGTAAAGGATCTGGAAGTATGAAAATAAAATGAAATGATAAGCTCAGTGTAGTTAAAAAAAAAAGAAACCGAGTCCAAGTAGAGCACTCGAGTGCACTGCTCGAGTGAACCACTCGAGTCCAAGCCTTAAATCAAAGTTTAAAGAAAGTTTAAAACCCAGATCCGCTAGATTCCGCCTTGGTAAAGAAATTTCCACTCCTTAGAACCAAAAGGACTAAGGGAAAAGAAAAAGATTGAGTAGTTTTGAGAGTTTATGTGAGGCTGGGGGTTGAGAGTCATAGTTGTCTTATGGGTAGATGAGATTCTATCCTTGTATGCATCAGTTGGCTATCCTATTCTTGCGCTTAAACCAGAGGAAGAAGAGATCATTTTAATCTCTTAAAACTTGTCCCTCAACCAAATGAGTTTTAGTTATTGCATATAATGATCCACCAGTTCGTGCTTAATAAATGTTAAAGGGATAGTTTACTTTGAATGCTTGTTTTAGCTGAGTCTTAGTGTTGAAGTCCATGTGATGAGTTTGGCAAAAGCTTTTAAGTAAAACTGCTGTGAATTGCATGCTAAAATTATTAACTATGGTGCTGACTTCAGAGGTTTGCTTAGTTTGCTAGGTTCTGAGTCCCCACTTTCACACTACTCCTTTCATCTTATTCTTTCTATTTGCTTGAGGGCAAGCAAAGGATAAGTTTATGGGAGTTTGATAACACTGCATTTTGGCACGTTTTTACTATGATTTTATTGCAACTTAGCATAGGTTTTAATCATCACCCATGTCACTTTGTGCATTTATTTGGCATATAGGATATTTAGTCTCTTTGCATTATTTTGCATGCATTTTGTATACATATGCTATTTTCAGGTATTTGGAGCTGTGAGGAGTCATCACTTGAGTAACCACTCAGCCATGAAGACACATAGGGGTTTCTGCGAGGAGTCGTGACTCGAGTGACATGGAGCCATAGAGTTGAAGACTGCAAAGGAAGCTCAAGTTACTCGAGGAGGCTACTCGGATGAAGACTCAAGAAGGCTACTCAACCAGACCACTCGACTGCTGGGTTGAGTGGTGAGCATCGCGTCGACAAGATTCCGCAAATTATAGTGAATTCTCATTATCCATAATTCTTATATATAAATACCGAGGAATGATAACTCGGGACGAGATCGGACAATTTTTAATTTTGTGCCGCTTTAGCATAATTAGTTTATCTTTCTGAGTTTTCTCTCTCTAGTTTATCTTTAGATTTTGATTCGGATTTTTGCACTCTTGGGAATTTCAATAGATCAAATTTATCATTACTGTTATTTTTCTGGAATCTCTGTTCATCGGATCATCTATGACGAGTCAAAGCTTTTCTGGGTTTTTGATTTTGATGATGATCGCGATATGTGAGTAGTGAATTTAGGGATTTCGGGGATGGATTAGGGTGATTTCACTCGATCTCTATGGGTTTTTGTTGATTATTCGTATATTCGGCTTAAGATCCCTCTTGGGTTAGTGATTTTAATGCTTGCTCTTTTCTGGCCAATTCGAGAATGATCGTAGGTGACTTCATGAGCATCAAAAGTGCCTTGAACCATCAGATCCATCCGACCCAACTACTCACTTGTTATGAGTCTTTCTTGGCTTTGACGGATCGATCCTTAGTGTAAGATCTGTAATCACTGAACCTTTAGGTTCGAGTGGGTTAGATCTTCAGATCCATCACCACGACAGTGGGTTGGGTTGGAAGTGAGATTCGTCGTCAAGGGATTCACCCTGAGTTTAGATTTTCAACACCCATAGTAGATTTAAGTGTAGATTACCCTATGATTCCACTCCCTGGGATCTCTATCGTTTTCAATAGTTTTAATTTTAGTTCTCTAGTTTATTTCTATTGTTTAACTTAGTATCCACTGTTTTTGTTCCTGTTACTCGATCAATCCACTCGAGTGGTCCACTCGAGTGACTCACTCGATTAATACCAAACTTTGTGACTTTTCCTGTTAATTCCATGACTTGTTAAAGAGTGACAAACTTTAGCATTTCTAGGATCTAGTTAAGTCTATTCATCTATTGCATCATTTAGGACTGTTAGTATTCACAAACAACTTCTATAAACTTGGCTAGAATTAAATGTTAATGATCTCATCCTTTTTGCTAATTTCATTCACCCGATAGATTGACACTTTACTATACTATCAATTGATTAAAAACTCAGGCTTTTAGTTTTGTGTTTAGGGTGTTAGTTTCATCACTTCTCATCCTTTTTACTACGTAAAAACCAAGTTTCACACATCCAAACAATTTTATTGTAAACTATTTTAATGTGTTAAGAACTACACGAATTATTGAATTTACATGCTGACATGCACAAACTAACATCAGTTATGTGTGCAACACCATAGTCATTCATTTGTACTGTTCTGATACACTGGTTCTATCTCTGGACAAAAAAAAATGATTCGATTCGATCTGATCCAAAAAAAAAGAAGAACATAACCAAACTGAATATAACAAAATACTGAACGGATTCTAGACTCTTAGATCCAAAAACCGAATTTGAAGCCAAACCAAAAGTTAAATGGGTAACTAATATGTTCAAAATATAATTATATACCCAAAAATATTAATTATATTTATACTTAATATAATCCATTTACACAAAATTACAATTATAAATCTAAAAAAATCAATTACTTTTAGACTGAACTAACCGAAATACCTAAAATAACCCAAATATCTGAAATTTGTTAGTTATATTTATGAAAATTTAACCAAATTTAACCATTTTTATTTTTTTCTAATATTTTTGGTATCTGAATCCGATCCGAATCCGGATGAAATCAAATCCAAATTCTGATATACCCGAATGGATTCTAGACCCCTATAACCAAAATACCCAAAATCTGAAAAACTTTGATCCGAACGTGAACCCAACCGATTCGATGAAATTCAGGAACGCTCGACGATCAGGCCGACGAAAACCAACCGTAACCCCATTAGAACTAGACCGACCTGACCTAAAAAGTTGAGTCAACTTTTATTTGGATTATGGTTAGTTTTTTGTCGAACCGATCATCGGACGGTTCCTAGACTCCATATATTTGTTGTATTGGAATAGTGAAAAATTGGATGACTATGCACATAACCAATGTTAGTTTGTGGTCATCTTATAAGTTAAATCTTTAATGTAGTTTTTAACACATTAAAATAGTTTGGATGAGTATTCATGTGTTGGGGAATACTTGGTGTAGTTGGCAATGATTTTTCCATATATGTAAGGTAAACATTAGTAAAAGTATTATTTTAATAGAGGTTATGATTTTAATATATAGTAGATTATGTCAAATATGCATAATAAAACTAAATAGTAACAGCTGAATATGGCTCAATGTAGAATCAGGCGGAATTTTTTTGTGATTTTTTAGCGAAATTTGGCAGAATAACTAAGTATTCAAATGGTAACAATAGAATCTGGGTGAATATAACAAAATATAATAGATAATTGATTAACAAAATAAATAAATTTGCGTCCAATTGAATAACATAATAATTAAAATGATATGAAATAAAAGTTAATAATATTTTTAAAATTAAATTAAATAAAAAATTAATAATTAAAAATATTAAACATGTGAGCTTGTTTAAAAGTATTAAAATTATTTTAATGGATTAATAATGTATTAAAATACGTAGAAATGCAAAAAAAAAATCTATTTGGATTTTTATATTCAGTTTCGTTTTAATTTGATGAATTTTAGTAGGTCTGAGCAAAATACTCAAAACAGAAAAAGCAAACCGGAACTAACCAGAAAATTAGATACTGAACCGAATCGAAACCAATAAAATACCCGAACAGATCCTACAATTATAAATCCGATGAACGTGGAACCGAACTTGATCTGTAGAATCAGAACCAAACCCGATCCGAACCGAGAACTAAATGAGTTAATAGGAAAAAAATTAGTTATATATGTGAAGTTTAACCAAATTTTTTATTTAAAAAATCTAATTTTTCAGGTTGGGTTCACGGATGGAACCAAACCAAAATCGAACAAAAGTTCAAAAATATCCAAATAGATCTTAAACCCCTAATATCAAAATATCCAAAACTCAAAAGACTGATCTGAACCCGAATGTATACCATGTCCATGCCTAAAGATACCACCTTCCATTTGCACATTTTGAAAACTACCACTTTCATGTGTTCATTTTCATAACTACCACTATTGAAAGACAAAAGATAAAAAAAATACCCTTAGTAAAGATAATGATTAATTATTTTGATAAAAATTACATAATTAATTTTTAGTAGGAAATAATAGAATATATTTTTTGGTGAGAAAATTGAAGAATAAATTTTTGGCGAGAAAATTATGAATATTTGGCGGGAAAATTATGGAATAGCATTTTTGGTGGGAAAATTGAAAATTTTTCATTTTGGCAAAAAAATTGTGGATTTGCATTTTAATAAAAAAACTACATAATCAATTTTTCGCAATAAAATTACCTTATAAAACTCTTATAAATAGTTTTATAAAACTCTTATATTACCTTATAAAACTCTTATAAAACTCTTATATTACCTTATAAAGCCTTATAAAACTCTTATAAATGTTTATAAAATCTTACACAACCTTATAAAACAGTATAAAACATTCTTATAAGGTCTTATAAAGTTTTATAAGACCTTATAATCTTATATGGTTTTATAAAGATTTATAATGGTCTTATAAAAATATTTTATAAAATAAGGTTTTATAATGCCTTAGAAGGTTTATAAAGACCTTATAAAATATTTATAAGGTTTTTATAAATTTTATGGTAATATAAGGGTTTTATAAGGTTTTATAAGAGTTTTACAAGGTAATATAAGGATTTTATAAAAATATTTATCAGGATTTTATAAGGTTTTATATAGTTTTGTAAGGTAATTTTTATGTCAAAACTCGATTCCGTAGTTTTTATTAAAATACAAATTCATAATTTTTTGCTAAAATGAAAAATTTTCAATTTTTTCGCCAAAAATGGATCCATATTTCCCGCCAACAAATTTATTCTATAATTTTCTACTAAAAATTAATTATGTAATTTTTATCAAAATAATTAATTATTATATTCATTAAGGATATTTTGTCAAATGGTATGTTTCATAGTGGCATTTTTGAAACTCAGTGATATTTGTAGAAAATTGTATATCAATAGTTGTATTTATGACAAATTCTTTTTTTTCTACTTCCACCGATTCTGCATATTACTGTTTGTGCAAATTAAATTATTCCAAATGATGTAATATTATTATTTCCATCAAACCCCTCTATTTCATCTACTTTTTTGTGAAATTTGTAGAAATACAATTGGTGATGGTGACATAAAATTTAATTCCTCTAGATTCTTCAACTATTCTACCATTCCTCAATTACCATTTAGTACCCTAATATAGTGGAAAGAAAAGAATACTGACAGTAATAGAACCGTTGAAAAATCAACTATCGTCAAACTGGCTAAAAAGGAATATAGCTAAAAAGGAATATAATAAGAAAACCCGTGATTGGCTCCAACCTTGGTTGAAAAATCAAAAGACAAATCTATGAACGAGATTAAATGCCCACTAAAGCCTTTTCTGTTATTGGCTAACACTCTTGTCGTTATAGTTTCTCAAAGTTCTTGATATATATAGATACTTTGTTTATTAGTTTTGTAAACAATAGCTCATAAAATAAGGATCATATTCCTATATGATGCGATTTTGATTAGGAATCACGTCCAATCTCGACACCGTGAAGTTATGGACACCGAACTCGATTTAGGCTCGATAGATGCCACAAATGATTGATAGACGCCACAAATGATTGCGGAAACACCTTTTGATAAGCCATAAAAGATCGGCCTATCTTTATTTAGAAAAGTTTGATAATAAAATAATAGATAAATTTACAATGAAGAACACACGAAAATGTAAAGGAGAAGAGAAGAAAGAAGAAGACGAGGAGGTGGTTTTGAGACATGCTTTGAAACACATCACCTTGGAACAACAAGAAATATATAAGAAAAGATAGATGGGGCACCCAAAATGTCTTGTAAATGGGTCTTGATGGATCGGACTAGGCAATGGCAAAGAGGAGCGTATGAGCCACAAGCCTTATTAAAAAAATCTCACTCGGAAAACCACATGGGACAAAACCAAGATAAGGAAAAAAGAGTGCGAGTTGATCATATGGCCATGCACCAGCCTTTTCGAGCGTGTATCACAACCAAGGTGACCTTGACACAAGTCTCATTGCTCAAGTGATCCTCTTGAGTCTTCACTTGATGGAGTAAGACTCTAAAGTCTTGATGAAACTTTCTTTTGTGGAACCGAATCATTGATCTGAAAGGAACCTCCAAAGCATCATTTGCTCCATGCTCGATCACTTCTTCGTTAGTAGTGCCAACTCCATGTTCTATGTTATTAGTGCCATCTAAAATTGCATCATCCTCCCCTGTTGAAAAAGATTTGTCCTTAAATCTGTTCGATCTGCCATAAAAGGAACCAAGTCAGAAACATTGAAGAGTGGGCTAATGGTATACTTACCTTGGAGATCAAGTTCATAGGCATGGTTGCCGATTCTCTTGATGACCCGGAATGGTCCATCGATTCTTGGCATTAGTTTGGACTTCCTTTCTTCTGGAAATCGTTTTTTCTTTAGATGTATCCACATAAGATCTCCAACTTCAAATACAAGCTCGCATCTTCATTTGTTGGCTTTTCTCACATATTGTTCAATTTTCTTCTCTATATTTTTCCGAGCTACTACATGGATCTATTTGACAAGTTAAGCCTTTTTTGTTCCATCTATGCTAGCTCTTTCACTCAAAGGTAAAGGGGTTAGATCCATAGAATACAACGGGTTAAAACCATAAACAATTTCAAATGGCAAAAATTTAGAAGCAGAATGCACCGAGTGATTATATGCAAATTCTACTTGTGGTAAACATTCTTCCCAAGAGCTTAACTTCTTTTTAATCAATGCACGCAATAAGGTTGACAAGCTCCTATTGACTACTTCAGTTTACCCATCGGTTTGAGGATGGCATGTGATTGAAAACATTAGCTTAGTTCCAAGTTTAGACCACAAAGTTTTTCAAAAATAGCTCAAGAACTTGGTATCTCTATCTGAAATAATAGATCTCGGCATGCCATGAACACAAACCACTCCCTAAAGAACAGGTTAGCTATATGAGATGCATCATCGGTTTTATTATAAGAAATGAAGTAAGCTTTTAGAGAATCTATCAACAACAACAAAGATTGAATCCTTTCCATTTTTAGTCATAGGCAATCCTAGCACAAAATCCATAGAAATATCAGTCCAAGGATGATAAGGAATAGGTAAATGAGTATACAAATGGTTAACCCTTAGACTTAGCTTATTTGCACGTGACACACCTATTACAAATTCTTTCGATATCCCTTTTCATGTGCGGCCAATATAAATAATCTTGCATCACCTTAAGAGTCTTGGCAACTCCAAAATGTCTCATTAGTCCTCCACTATGAGCTTCTCTAACAAACAACTCTCGAGTAGAACAGTTGCCCACAAGCGATAATCATGGAATAAAAAATCTTTGTGCCAATAAAATCAACTGGTTGTGACCTTTTCACACAACTTATAAACCTCTTTGAAGTCATGATCATCTTGATAAAGATCTTTTAAATGTTCAATCCCCATTAACTTTGTTTCAAGAGTAGAGAGTAAGGTGTACCTATGGGATAGTGCATCGGCCATATATTGTCCTTACCTTGTTTGTACTTGATAACATAAGAAAACGTTTCAATGAACTCGACCCACCTCGCATGTCTTTTATTCAGCTTCTGTTGTCCTTTCCAGTGCTTAAGAGACTCATGATAGGTATATATAACGAACTCTTTTGGCCAGAGGTAGTGTTGTCATGTTTGTAGTGCTCGAACCAAAGCATAGAGCTCCTTTTCATATGTGGGATAATTCAATGTAACTAAACCTAACTTCTTGCTAAAGTAAGCAATTGGTCCTTTCTCTTGCATGAGGACAGCTCCAATACCTATATGTGTGGCATCACACTCAATTTCAAAGGTTTTAGTAAAATCGGGTAGTTTTAAAAGAGGTGCATGAGTAAGAAATGTTTCTTCTTGAGCCTTTTGCCATTTAAACCCTACATCTTTCTTGATGACTTCCATGAGTAGAGCAGCTATGGTACTAAAATCTTTCACAAAACGTCGGTAGAATCCGGCAAGGCCATGAAAACTCCTCATTTCTCCTATGGTCTTTGGACTTGGCCATTCTTTGATAGCTTTGATTTTCTCTTCATCCACCTTAATGCCATCTGCACTCACAACAAAACCTAGAAACACGAAGTTATCCGTATAAAAAGTGCATTTCTTCGAGTTAGCAAAAAGTTTCTCCTTTCTAAGAGCCTCCAACACCATTCCTAGATGCTTAATATGTTCTTTTATATTTTTGATGTATACCAAAATGTCATCAAAGTATACAACAACAAAGTGTCCTATGAATGCCCTAAGAACATGGTTCATCAATCTCATGAAAGTACTAGGTGCATTTGTTAATCCAAATGGTATCACTAACCACTTATACAAAGTATGCTTAGTTTTAATTGCGGTTTTCCATTCATCACTTTCTTTTATCATAATTTGATGATAACCACTTTTAAGATCAATTTTAGAAAATATGCTAGAACCATGCAACTCATCAAGCTTATCATCTAGTCTAGGAATATGATGACGATACTTCACCATGATATTGTTGATAGCTCTACAATCGACACACATGCGCCAGCTTCCATCCTTTTTGGGTACAAGTTACACAGGAACAGCACAAGGACTCATGCTTTCTAAGATATAACCTTTCTCCATTAGCTCATCCACTTGTCTTTGTAGTTCTTTAGTTTCCATGGGGTTGGTCCTATAAGCTGGTCGGTTGGGTAGTGACGCTCTAGGAACAAAGTCTATTTGATGTTCTATACCTCGGACTAGTGGTAGTTCAGGTGGGTTGTCTTCCAGAAACACATCCTTGAAATCATGCATTAGCTTAATCATCTCACTCGGCAAAGCCAATATAAGGTAAGTTAAGCTCGAAAGAGCTTCCTTGAAAACAAATAATAATAGGGGTTGCTCCAAATGCATAGCTTTCTTGACATGGGTCTCATTTTTGGCCTTTAAACAAATCTGACCTTGATAAACTTCTTGAGGAGTCATCAGCAATAACACGGTTTTTCTTCCCTTGAACTCAAAAGAATATCTATTAGTAAACCCATCATGCTTAACTCTTCTATCCAATTGCCATGGTCTTCCAAGAAGTATATATCCCGCTTCCGTAGGTAGCACATCGCACAAAATTTCATCTTTATACCCTCCGATGAAAATAGGAACCATCGCTTGCTTCTTGACTTTCATTTCTCCGCTTTCGTTTAGCCAGTGAATATCATACGGTTTTGGATGATCCTTGACTTCTACTCCCAGCTTATGAATCATCGTTTCACTAGCAACATTGCTACAGCTTCCTTCGTCAATGACAAGGCTACACACCTTTCCGTTAACATGACATCGCGTGTGAAACAAGTTTTCTCTTTGTTCCTCGGTTTTAGATTGGATACTCAAAGCCCTTCTAGATATAAGCAGTTCTCTTCTTGGTCATGCCTCAATCTTACTGATAGGATCTGAAACAGGTTTTGTCCGTAATGTTTTGTCCTTCTCGAACATCATTTGATTGATCCTTGCGGCTAGCGCTTCAATGAAGCGTTGGTCACGGTTATTGCTTGATTCCTCTTCAAGATCGGAAATCTCTGCCTGAAAATCGACACAACAATACACCAGTAAAAAGTCCCTTTGAAAGTAAACATGATCGGACACACAAAACACGAAAATGACCCTTCGAATGATGAAGAACCCTATTTGCAACACTTGAAGGTGATTGGTCACTAAATATTATCAAATTGTATCCCAAAATTCCAAAACCAATTTTAGCAAATACTAGACTCGTTCAAGGTTCAGAATCAGTTGATTTCATAATTTTATCGCACACTAATATTTTATGAAAATTCAGACAAGTTCAGACAGAAAATGACTTAACTTCTCGGTGGTGCTCTGATACCACTTGATGTGATTCCGGTTAGGAATCACGCCCAAATCTCAACACCATGAAGTTATGGACAACGAACTCGATCTAGGCTAGACAACAAGAAAAGAACGAGGGGAAATGGATCGATAGACGCCACAAAGGATCGCGGAAATACCCTTTGATAAGCCTTAAGAGATCGGTTTTGAAAAAAGAAAAAGATCAATGATCTTTATTTAGAAAAGTTTGAGAATAAAATAAAAGATCAGTTTACAATGATGAACACACAAAAATATAAAGGAGAAGAGAAGATGAAAGAAGATGAGGAGGTGGTTTCGAGACATGCCTCGAAACACATCACCTCGGAACACTAAGAAATATTAAAGACAATGTTTGAATTCAAAATGGAGATAAGAAGAGATAGATGGGGCGGCCAAAATATCTTGTAAATGTGTCTTGATGGATCGGACTAGGCAATGGCAAAGAGGAGCATATGAACCACAAGCCTCATTAAAAAACCTCACTTGGAAAACCATATGGGACAAAACCGAGATAAGGGAAAAAGAATGTAAGTGGATCATATGGCCATGCACTAGCCTTCTCGAGTGTGTATCATGACCAAAGTGGCCTTGATACAAGCCTCATTGCTAGACTGATCCTCTTGAGTCTTCAGTTGATGGAGTAAGACTCTAAAGTCTTGATGAAACTTCCTTATCCGGAACTGAGTCATTGATCCGAAAGGCATCTCCAAAGCATCCTTTACTCTATGCTCGATCACTTCTTCGTTAGTAGTGCAAACTCCATGTTCTATGGCCTTAGTGCCATCTAGAATTGTATCACTATATATATTTTATCTTATGTTTATCGACTGGGAAATATGGCTTACAATATGTATCTCAGAACTATGAATACGTATATTCTTATTTTAATAAAAAATAATGAAATCTCAAACCTGAATTTATTGGATGTTCGAATTGAGTTTGGTATATACCGGTTATTGGTGGTTCATAATCTCAATTCTAGAGATTCTATGAGATACATTTTTGTAACTAAGTCAATATTGTTGTAACTAAGTTATGAGATTTCCCTAGATATTAGCTTATCATTTGGCTATATATTGTATGTAATCATCATCGTAATCGATAAGCAATTCAAGGTCTATGCTTCTCTTTATGGTATTAGAGTCTAAATTTTTCTTATTGAAAAATCTTTGGAAAAAAAATCGATCAAAGCAATTATATTGAATGGCGGCGATACTACCAACCGTGGAGGTGAGAAGAACCCTCTCTCCTTATGACTTGACCTCAGCCGATAACCCAAGAGCGGTTATTTCTCATTCTCCGATGAAAAGGATCAACTATGAAGAATGAGTTGTTAGAATGAAGATTGCGTTGACATCACGCAAGAAATTTGTATTTTTTGATGGAATAATTCCAAAACCCACTGAAGGATCAGAAGATTTAGAAGACTGGTGCACCATCCAAGCTTTTCTTGTCTCGTGGATCAGAATGTCCATAGATCCCGTCTTGTGCTCTGCAATCTCACATAGAGATGTTGCAAAAGATCTATGGGACTAATTGAAGAAATGATTTGATGTGATAAATGGTTCGAGAATTCAGCAAATCCTCTGAACTAGCATGTTGCAGACGATGGAGAATCATGATTGAAGCCTAATACGGAAAGCTTAATCAAATCTGCGACAGTCTAGCAAGCTACCATCTGATACGAGCTTGTAAATATGGGTTATGCGCGTGTAGGGGCAGCTCAAGAAGCTGATCGAGAGGAGGATAAAGTTCACCAATTCTTGTGTAGACTAGATGAACAATATCGAGCTGTTCGATCAAGTTTGGTTGTGCGAGTTCCAGTTCAGTCTTTGGAAGAGGTTTACAACATTGTTAGGCAGGAAGAGGATCTCTGTTTGACTGGAAAAGAGAGACCTGAGGTTACAGCCTTTACTGTTCAAAACAGGCCACGATATCGGACAGATGAAAATCGTGGTGTTGTGTGTAAACATTATAACAGAAGTGGTCATAACTCCGACAAGTGTTACTTGGTGATTGGTTTTCCTGAATGGTGAGGAGATAGGCCAAAGGGACGATCACTGCAAGGTAGGGGTCACGGTGGAGCAAGCACCATCGGTGATAGAGGAAGAGGCCATGCTACATATGCAAATCGTGTATATGTTCCGAATGTTGAGAATACGACTGAACATGCCAATCATGTGATCATAGGTAAGGATCACAATGGAGTCAATGGATAGACGGAACAGCAGTGGCAAACAATCAAAAACATTCTCAATGCCAGCAAAGAGAGCAATGTCGAGAAACTGACTGGTATGTCTTCTTATCCCTCTTGGATTATGGACATAGGTGCATCACACCATCTAACAGAGAGATTTGATGCTTTATATAATGTTAGAGATATGGCTCCGGTTTTAGTTATTATGAATGATGCAAGAGAACAAGTTTCTCATAAAGAAGGGACCATTAGGCTTGGATCTAATCTACTTATGAAATCAGTGTACTATGTAACGGAATTAAAGTCTGATTTGATCTCTATGGGATAGTTGATGGATGAGAACAGATGTGTAGTACAGCTAGCTGATAATTTTCTTGTGGTTCAGGACCGGATTTTGAGGATGGTGATTGGAGTGGGTAAGACAATTGGTGGAACTTTTCACTTTCGTAGTATGGAGTTTGCAGCGGCGGTTACGACTAGGGAGGCTAAGGAGTTTGAGTTGTGGCATAGTCGTATGGGATACCCGTCTACTAAAGTGGTGGGACTACTACCTAGTGTTTCTATTGTAGTTTTAGTTAGTAGTTTTAATAAAGCTTGTGATGTATGCCTTCGAGCGAAGCAAACTTATAATTGTTTTCAATCAGTCTGAATAAAACATCAACTATTTTTGAGCTGATACATGTTGATATATGGGATCCATATCGAACACCATCACACTCAGGAGCTAGATATTTTTGATGATAGTCGATGACTATTCACGTGCAATATGGTTATATTTGCTGAATGACAAAACAGAGTCTCCAACGCATCTAAGAAATTTTTTTGCTCTCACCGAAAGAAAATTTAACACAAATGTCAAAACAATAAGAAGCGATAATGGGTCAGAATTCTTATGTCTCAAGGATTACTTCAAGCAAAATGGAGTAATACATAAGACATCTTATGTAGGAATACCACAGAAAAATGGGAGAGTTGAAAGGAAACACAGGCACATACTGAATGTTGCAAGGGCATCAAGGTTTCAAGAAAATTTACCAATAGAGTTATGGGGAGAATGTGTACCAACCGCTGGATATTTGATCAATAGAACGCCGAGCTTAGCTCTGTGAAATGTTTCTCCGTTTGAGCGGTTATTTGGCAAAGCTCCGTCATATAATCATATAAGGGTTTTTGGAAGTTTTGCTATGCACAGAATCAAATGAGAGGTGGAGACAAGTTGGTATCAAGGAATAGAAGATGTATTTTAGTTGGCTACCCCTATGGCAAGAAGGGATGGCGCTTATTTGATTTGGAAAAATTGGAGTTTTTATTTTATTTCAAGAGACGTGGTCTTCTCATAAGAAAAATTTCCATTTCAGCTTGAAATTAAGTTTCCTCTCGATGACGAAGACGAAGAGGGACAAGTCTTGTGGGGTCCAATTTGTGAGGGAATGGTTATAGAAAAGACATTGGGAAATCGAGTTGGGCCGACAACTCATAGGTCTTTATCAACATTAAATGAAACAAGGTCCATTGTGTTTGAGACAAGATCCATGAGTTCTACTGATCAACCTAGAACTACTGTTACAACGGCCCAAACAGATAACCCTGAGCCAAGGCCCATATCTAGTTCTAATGTCACTTCCTCGCCGACTCGTCTTCAACCTTGATAAGAACTGCAGCCAGCTCCTGAATCAACACATCCGACCACCAAAAACTCAGAGGAGATGCTCGGTAAAGGATACGAAAGCAAGTTATGTCGATGAAACTAAAGGATTTCATAGTCCCAACTACTTCGGAAGTAACTGAAACAGTTCAAGTGGCATATGTAATGAAGATTGATAATGATCCAGCTCGCTATCCCATTGAAGCACAAGACGATGTTCATCACTTCTCTGAAGCTCATATAGCATATGTGGTTGTGGTGATTACAAAAATTGAACCCATATCTTTCAAGAAAGCAATAGAAAGTGAGAAGTGGCAAACGGCAGTGGGTTCGGAATATGGAGCATTGGAAGAAAACAAAACATGGACAGTTGAAAACTTACCTCCAGGTAAGAAAGCGATTGGAAGTCAATGGGTGTTTAAGGTCAAATTTAAATATGATGACACAATAGAGAGATACAAAGCAAGATTGGTTGCTATGGCCAACAAACAGATCGAAGGGGAAGATTATGGAGAGACATTTTCACCAGTCACGAAAATAGGGACTGTGAGGTTGTTCCTTAACATTGCATCTAAAAGAAACTGGGTTATTCATCAAATGGATGTTCACAACGCATTCTTACACAGTGATCTCGACAAGGAGGTGTACATGAAGATGCCACATGGTTTTCAGTCTAAGGATAAGAATAAGGTATGTCATCTCTGAAAATCGTTATATAGACTGAAGTAGGCACTACGGTGTTGATTCACTAAGTTATCATCTATGTTGCTTGATTATGGTTTTGAACAGTCATTAGGAGACTACTCGTTGTTTACATATGACAAAGGTACTACTCGATTACACATTTTGGTATATGTTGATGATCTGATCATTGCTGACAATAGTTTGAGAGCAACATAAAACTTCAAGTCCTATCTATCGTCTTGTTTTCACATGAAAGATCTGGAGCTTTAAAATATTTTTTTTGGAATCGAGGTTACACGAAGTGATACAGGTATCTATCTCTGTCAAAGAAAATATGCTCTAGACATTATTGCAGAAACAGGTTTGTTGGGCTCCAAACCAGCTTATTTCCCTCTTGAACAAAATAATACATTGGAACTTTCTGAATCTCCGCTTCTTTCAGATCCAAAGCCTTACCGACGTTTATTAGGGAGATTTATATACTTGGGTGTAACGAGACCGGACTTGACCTATTCCGTACATGTTCTAGCATAGTTTATGCAAAAACCTCGATAAGAACATTGGCTAGCAACTCTTCAAGTCGTGAGGTATATGAAATGAGATCCTAGATAAAGAATCTTGCTTAGAGCTGACGGAGATTTTCAAATAGCAGGATGGTGTGATTCAGACTATGGAAGCTGTCGCCTAACTCGAAGGTCAGTAACTGGATACTTTGTTCAGCTTGGTGGGTCACCGGTATCTTGGAAGACGAGAAAAGAAAAGACAGTGAGTAGATCGTCGGCTAAAGCAAGCTTGAGGGAGGAGGGGGAGAGGGGGGTATTGGACGTTTGAATTGAGTTTGGTATACACCGGTTATTGGTGGTTCACAATCTCGGTTCTAGAGATTCTATGAGATACGTTTCTGTAACTAAGTCAATATTGTTGTAATTAGGTTATGAGATTTTCCTAGATATTAGCTTCTTCTTTGGCTATATATTGTATATAATCATTATCGTAATCGGTAAGTAATTCAAGGTCTCTGCTTTTTTAAAAAATTTGTACAAAGTTTCTACTAAGAAGAGAGAATGAATAAAACGGAAAAAAAATATCAGAATTGAAAATGTTATATTAATTATATGGAATCAATAAAAATATATAATGAGAAGTGGTGGACCTTGTAACAAAAGATCCAAGAAACTACAGAGGAGAGCCATTGATAGTGTGTCAATAATTATTCTCCCACCCATCACAAAGAAAATGTTAATTTAATTTATCACTCTCGGTAAATTATAATGGAAAATAAACCTCTACAGTAGTTATCGTTCAAGAAAGGGATGGGTCTGTGCCTATCCAAAATATATATACATATATAACATATATCTAAGGATTCGACATTAATGAATCCCATAAAATCATAACATTAAAATACAAATATATTATTAACGAGAGACAGAAAATAATGAAAGCAAGAGACAAGTGTGTGCAAAAATGAATTCGATAATAAATGAGAAAAAAATATACGAAATATAAAAGAGAGAAAGGGATTAGGTGTGAAATGTGGAGTGTCTATTTAAAGTGGAGAAGAGTCCTTCACATTCCATACATACACCACCTTAGGCCTCTGTTTCCTATTTTATCATAATTAAGCACAAAGGCAATCATCGAAAGATGGAGAAGAAGAAGACCATGTTCGTTGAACAAAGCTTCACGGATCACGAGAGTGGCGATATTAACAAAAACTTCAACGATGATGGCCGCGAGAAAAGAACAGGTTACTCATTTGAAACAAAAATTGTATAATTTATAATTGGAGTATGTTTTATATTTAAACTTAAGTTGAATTTTGCCTTAATAAAAACGTAGAGTTGAATTGAAATGGATCAGGTACATGGATGACGGCGAGTGCACACATAATAACGGCAGTGATAGGGTCGGGAGTGTTGTCGTTGGCATGGGCAATTGCACAACTCGGATGGGTGGCAGGACCAGCCGTACTAATGGCTTTTTCCTTGATAACATATTTTACATCAACTATGCTTGCCGACTGTTATCGTTCTCCAGATCCTTTTACCGGCAAACGCAACTACACCTACATGGAAGTTGTTCGATCCTATCTAGGTCATTTCTACATCTATCTTTTTTTTTTTTACACATTTATATATATATATTATATATATATATATTATATATATATATCATTGGTTAAAATTATAATAGGTTGGGATTTTAATAAATAAAGTAAAAGTTGAGGTATCTACTATATGATAAAAAGGTTAAATTTTAAGAATAAATCTTTGAATTTATATTTTATTATATAATATATGATTAGAATCATTTTGTTTAGTTTAAATCATTTAAAGTCATTTTGTTTCAAAAAATTACATTTTTGTTGATTTCATACGCCACATCTTAACATATATATATTACCATATTTTACTGTATTTTTAAAAAGTTAAAAAAATGGAAACAAACCAAAATTAATTGACCATATATATCTACTAAATCATATCAACATTCTTGCATGTTTTTCTAAAATCTAGTTTATTTTATGTCTCTTTTAATTAGTTTGTTGTAAATAATTATATCGTTCAATTTTTCATCATAACTTTTATTCTGTTATTACAATATATTAACTATATATGCGTATTGTAAGAGAAATAACTATAATACACCAAAAATAATTAATTTTAGATTTAATAGATTTCCAATTCAATTTCGGCCACAAATACCGAATAGAGATACATTGTAATATATGTCATATGCCGGTTTGTAGACTCTAAATATTATTTGAAGTTTGTCTTGAAACTGTCATGTTGGAGTGTCCCATCCCATGTGATCATTCGTTCTTTTGGAGTCTTCTCTTTGTCCCCATCCCACTTATTATTCGCCTCCTTCTTTTAAACTATCAAAAGATACACGGGCCTGTACTGTTTCTCTTTTTTTTTTTTGGTTTTAATTTGAAGATTTCTCAAATTTTCACCTCTCTTTCTCTTATTTAACTTTAACATTTATAATTAAGAAATTAATAGGAAAAAAAAACTAGAGTACTGTGGCTCAGACACAAGATCTAGGAACTACCTTAAACAAAAAAGAAAAAGGAAATTGTAGAGCAAAACATTGAAGAGTTAGGGATAAGGTTGGCAGCTTCTACAAATTCAATACCTAATTAAATTGTATCTCCTGGAAAATGTCGTCTTGTGGTCGATTTAAACGCTCTTGTCTTAAAACGTCAACTTGACTTCCTGTGACAGTTTTTTTTTTTTAATCCTTTAATTATTTTTCAGGCGTGATAATTTGATTATATAGCAGACAATATCTTATATGTGTAGATATATTTGATGTAAAAACAAGCAGGTGGAAGAAAAGTGCAATTATGCGGATTGGCTCAATACGGGAATCTCATTGGAATAACAATCGGCTATACAATCACAGCTTCAATAAGCATGGTGTAAGGAGCTTTATTTTTTTGTTTCTTTTTAATTATTTCTCCAAATATTCAAAGTCAATAAAAGCAAACTCCTCTTTTGCTTGACTTGTCAAGCATGTGTTTGAATAAGCGCATGACAAAATGTCTCATTTTCTTATTTATTCTTCCTTAAAAATAAAAAGTGCTATCATAGATGGAGAGATGTGCTATATAAAATCCCACTACTCTTTTTTTTATTTGTTTGGTATTCGGTATAAATGGGATAGATAACGTATATGGAATTGAATGGAAGGACACAATTTGAATAAAAAAGAAAAATTTAATGAAGAACTAAATTAGATCCATACGGATTGTCAAGTGTTTTCTTTTCTTGGTCAAGTTTCTGAATTATTTATTAATAATAATTTTGTTTGACAGCTTATAAATTTATATTTTTGATTAATATAGAAGAAATAAAACATTAAACTGACGAATTTAAGGATTTACTGAAACAGGGCAGTGAAGAGGTCGAACTGTTTCCACAAAAATGGGCATAACGTGAAATGCTCCACTTCGAATACTCCATTCATGATCATATTTGCAATCATCCAAATTATTCTTAGCCAAATCCCAAATTTCCACAACCTCTCTTGGCTCTCAATTCTAGCGGCCATAATGTCATTTTCCTACGCTTCCATCGGCGTTGGTCTCTCCATCGCCAAAGTGGCTGGTAAACAAAAATATACATTCCAATCATTAATGATATTTTCGTTTTTAAAGAGTGAGTCCTTATGGTTTTATAAAAAACTATAAAGGTGGCGGTGGTCACGTAAGAACGGCACTGACAGGAGTTACGGTCGGAGTTGATGTAACGGGTTCTGAGAAAGTATGGAGAACGTTCCAATCGATTGGGGACATCGCATTTGCCTATGCCTACTCAACCGTACTCATTGAAATACAGGCAAGTCACCAATAATGTCCTACTGATAATTTGTAAGCATGTTGAGGGTTGACTTAATGATAGTACGAGTAAGTGAGACAGCAGTCCGAGAGAGTCCAATTAAATTGAAATGTGTGCCGCTTGGTCACAAAGTATACGCCACTGTATGGGCCACCCAATCAATAGGAAGAAAATTTTAGAATTAAGACTTATTCAACAGTAAATTTAAAATGACTTCGATTTTGAAAATGACTTACATGAAAAGTCGACATAAAGGATTAATGTTTTTTGTAAAAGTTATTAGTAACCCAATATTTATAAGTTTTAACTTTTATTTAAAATTCTTTAAAGTTATATTTTGTTAACCAAGTGGGGGTGGGATAGAGGTTTCCACTTTAGGAAAAAAATTGTCCTATTAGTCTAGATCATTGATTGATTTTTCTCAAACGTGAAGTTATCTAAATTATTCTCATTTGACCAACCGAAATAGTGTTAGTCATTAGACCCATTAGAATATCCAGTGGGTGAGTTACTCGACATGTACATTCTCCCTTGAGGTATTAGTCGAGAGGTAAAAAGTTTAGATCACTTCCTAATTATCAAAAGAAAAAAAAATTTATATTTTGTTTAGACGGTTAGAAACCACCAAGATTTGTGGTTATTCAGCCAAAAACATCAAATTTTAAAAAAAACTCACTTTTTATGTATTCTAACCTCAAAATAGGATGTTACATCGTAGATTCTTCATGATTGAGTAAAAACTGTAAAAATAACATATCAAATCAATAAGAATCGTGAGAGAAAAAATGGAGCGGCGGAAATTAGGGTTACAAAAGTTGCAGTTATGAAGAAGAAGATGAGGGCAAAATTTTTTTTTTAATTAGTTAAAACAAAAAAAATAACAAAATCATACATAATATCCGTCAAAATGAGACTTTTTTATTGTCTTCAGACCACCAGACCAAAGCTGAATCTATTTATTAGTCACACATATATATAATTATATTTATAGATAAAATTACAAAAATTAATTTCGGATTAATCTCTAATTAATTGAATAAGCGCTAGGTCCTCTTCGACCGTTCGACTAATGCCTAACGATATTTCGGACAAGGACTACAACATAAACTTATTAGAAATAAAAAATAAATATTTATACGATAAAATAAATATTTGTACGATAAAATAAATTAATGTCGAATTTATATTAAAAAAATTATAGTATTTTATGTAAGATTTCTGAAAGAAAAAGTTGAAAAACATATAGTTTTACATATAATATGGTCAGAAATTATGAAACTTTTGTGCATAAAAGTGATATAACAAGAAAAGTAAAACATATACGATATTTTTTACAAACATCATAAAATTCAGTAATCAATTTTAACCAAAAAAAAAATATTAATCAAACATTTGTTTTTTCATTAATCAAACATAATATTTAATTGAGCAAAAATCCTTTATATTTCATGCACTTTATCATTTCAAGGACTAATCACAGTCAGAAGTAAATCATATAAAAGGGTTATGTGTAACGACGATTAACATTTCTTTCTATGTGGTTTTTTTGTCTGCCTCTTTTTTTTTTCTTTTCTAACCGACTCTATTCAAATTTAAATTATAGAAAACTGTTTTTCTTTAAACCATTACAGGACACCCTAAAAGCAAGTCCACCATCAGAAAACAAAGCCATGAAAAGAGCAAGCCTTGTGGGTGTCTCGACAACGACGTTCTTCTACATGTTATGTGGATGTGTCGGTTACGCTGCATTTGGCAACGATGCACCAGGAAATTTCCTAACCGGTTTTGGTTTCTATGAACCTTTTTGGCTAATTGACTTTGCTAATGTTTGCATCGCTGTGCATCTTGTTGGGGCCTACCAAGTCTTTTGTCAGCCAATTTTCCAGTTTGTAGAGAGCCAAAGCGCAAAACGTTGGCCAAATAACAAGTTCATCACAGGAGAATACAAAATCCACATCCCTTGCTTTGGTGATTTTGGCATTAGCTTCTTTAGATTGTTTTGGAGGACTTCATATGTTGTGGTCACCGCAGTTGTAGCCATGATCTTCCCTTTCTTCAACGAATTCTTGGGCCTTATCGGAGCAGCTTCCTTTTGGCCTTTGACTGTTTACTTTCCCATTGAAATGCATATTGCTCAAAAGAAGATGAAGAAGTTCTCTTTCACTTGGACTTGGCTGAAAATCTTGAGTTGGGCTTGTTTTCTTGTCTCCCTTGTTGCAGCAGCCGGATCTGTGCAAGGACTCATACAAAGTCTCAAGGATTTCAAGCCATTCCAGGCTCCCGAGTAAAATTGTGTTCCCACCAATGCTCGCAAAGAGCACAACTCCCATGTCCTCTCTTCCCTCCAATAATATTGTCTATTCCCTTGTAGTTTAATTGGTGTTTTGTCTCATAGTGAAATTATGTAACGTGTACTTGCTTGTCTGAAACAAATGTTCTTCCCTAAACCTAGTGGGATTCTAAACCTAGGCCCTAAATATGTGACACTCTGATCTTGCTTTTCAAAATAACTTATAAAACACTAAACTTTATTCAATAAACGCCTCATAAAACCTTATTAATAACTTTGAAACCAATAACAGTTAATATGTCTTAAAAGCTCATAAGATAATAATTGAAAATCAAATCAAAAGTTTAATAACGAAACCATGTCTTAAACAAAAGTTAAAGTTAAACTCTAAAAACCCTCCTAAGCACCACCACGAACACTACTTATTCTTCTCCTAGTCTAACCTTGATCCATGAAAGGAAGCTTGAGTAAACGGTTTTAAAGTTTACTCAGTGAGAACGATCCCTCTTGCCCACATAATATTATACAAGTGTTAGGAACCACACAACAGCAATAGTCAGAGAATAATCAAACAATATGCTTTCAAACAAAGCAACCACACAAAGCAATCATGAGTCCGCTTCGAGTGTTCTGTCCCTCGAGATGCATGTGCACTGGTGGCCTTTGTCATCTTAGCTTCCTCTTCTAGACAAGCCTTCATCAGGGAAGCTTTCTCCACCAGATCAATCAGGTTGTTGTAGTCTCGAACCTGGCAACGAATGCAGAGATCCAGCCTCATCCCCATCAAGAACATACGAAAAATACAATGATCATCCATGTTTCTCCTAGATTACCTCCTCAAACGGCTGAACTCACGCTCGTACACACTCCTTCACACTCTTTGTTCGCTGACAAAGTTTGAGGTATTCGGCTTTAAGCATGTCCATGGCTTCCTCGGAAAAATACTTGTGTTGGAACTCTGCATGGAAGAGTCCCCATGTGATATACGATCCAAAGCGTGCTGATAAGAGATCAGGGACGGGCCTGCAGAGGAGAGAGGGTATGCAAGTGACACCCTTTAATTTTGTTAACGGTAACGGTTGATCACATCCAACATAACTAAGATTGGATGAAGTAGTCAAATGTGGAAAAAGAGATTGGCATAACTGAGTACTCTCTCTCACTATATAAGGTATATTGGTCTGTTCATTTTTTTATTTTTTTTTGTAAACTGGTTTGTTCATTTTTACTATTCTGTTTTATTACAAACCAAACCTGTATCCCTTAAACATTTTATTGTAAGTCTTTCACTCATTAAGTTTATGTTTATGAGTCATTAGGCTTTCATTGTCCCTAAAAAAACACCATAATAGTCGCCATTTACATCTTCATCATCGCCATTGTTATCTTTTACTTGCACTTTCTCCACTTCTCTCTTTTCGCACTTGCCACTAACATTAAATACATGAAAGATAGCGCAGAAACTTTTTAGATTGGAAGGTCGAAGAATCTACTAATTTGTGTGGCTTAAAATGAATTTATAAAATGTGAAAAAACAAATTTTGAAAATAGAGAAAAATGTACTCTGTTTCCGAAATACTATATCTATCAGGATTGGCTTATTTAATGTAATAAATGACTAAAATTGCTAAAACTCTTTTCTTTTTTCCTTTTTTTTTTCTTTTTAATATCACAATGATTCAAAGCTTTTTTTGTGCCCCCGAATGGCAAATGCTTAAACCTGTATCCTCTTCCTCCGTATAGTTTCTTAGTTTATATAATAGTACACAAACTAAAGTTATTGAATAATACTATTTTTTGAAAGGTTACTTTGGAAATAAACTTTCAGTACAATACGTAGTTCTTTTAAGCGAACGGAACACAATAAAAATTAAGAAGTAATCTATAGTATGTAGTTACATATTGGGTTCAAGGTAGTACTTGTCTTGTTCATCTGAGTTCTGATAAGCACAGGCATGAGAAGACAGCAACTTGGATTTGACATACTCAGTTCTCCTCCATGGCGGCACATGCAGTCTTTTCACATTTTTCTCAAAGAAATGCTTACGATAAATATATCGTTTGCCATCAAGTCATCAACTCATCATCCTCTATGGAGTTAAATATCTCACTTACCTGCCAACACATTACGAAATTGAAAGCTTGAGATTGAGCTACAAGCCAAAGCATTGGTGTCTTCAGCACTATTCTTAATTGTATCTAATCCTTCAGCCACAAATTCCCTACTTGATCCTGCCACATTATTTAGACTCTTCCTTTTAGAAATCGATCAGTAGGTACCAAATGATACTAAAATTCATCAGACATTATTTCAATCAGTCAAATGCTCTGACCAGCAACCAGCGATTAACCAACTGACCAGCGATTGCCCCATACTCGTGTAGAACTTTAGCGAGACTGCGACTGTTTTTAAATCATAGTTTTTTATTCATTGAATATAAAAATCATTTTTAATAGAACTTGTACACATGTATAGAAGTTGCTTAGCCCCAGGAATAATATCCGATTTTCTCTCATGAAAAGCATGAGCAGAGATTGGCAAGAAATCAGATTAAACATTTTGGCACCAGATCTATTAGCTTACGTGTCCATAAGCTGAGGAATCTCAAGCAAGTCAAGAAGAGTGCTATGGTTTGCCAGTAAAGCTTGGTTCATCTTCCTCTTCTCCAGAATATTCTCAGCAGAATCGTTAAATTCTGTGCACCGAGATGTTAGTTTTGGGATTTCGCTTGAAACGACCCATCCCGAAAACCACTAAACCGGGATCGGTTTACTAACACAGAAACGCGCGGAAACAGCAAATTTAAAAAAATTTCTAACAACCTAGACAATTTATTTATTAAATTCACCAATTAAATAAATAAATAAAGTCTAGCAATTTAGCGGAAGCAAACTACTAACGATACCAACTCAACAATAAATAAATAAAACAAAGCAACATAAAGTTAACCCCGACTCTGGTCATGTCATCCATCCCCACAGCCTTGGTTCCACGAGCTCCAGTATGACTCCAACCTTACCTGCATCACATAATGAGATGCCTCAGTATAAAAGATACTGAATGAGGCACCCAACTACCAACTAACAAACACCATTGTTAGCTAAATAACACAATCACCAAACAACATGCAACCCCATGCAATCACCACAATATAACAACAATAAACATTCATTACTCCTAATAGACCAACAACAAGAAACACGGAAACGAGGACAACTCCAAGTCCTCAGACTAACCACAGTCTAACACACAAGAACTCACCTTTGCCTTTTGCCGAAGATCCCGCGATAACCTTTTTCCGTAACTTTCGGAACTCCTATAGACCTATTTTCCAAAAATTCTTAGAACATAAAAATAAATTAATATCTAATAAAATAATATTAATAATAATATTAAAATATTATTATTTAATATTAAACTATTAAATAAATTAAACCAATCTAATTAACTTAATTAAAACGCTAGACCGGCTAACCAAATAACCTCATAACCAACAGCAAATAACTTTCCGGCCCATTACCCGAGCCCACTAAACCCCCACTTAAAACCAACTCCCGATCCACATTCAAACCACCACAAACCAATAAAATCAACTCACGTCCAACCTAATCCAACAAGAAAACTTCTTGGCCCAACGAGGCCCAACTAAAATTCACAAACTCCATCTTCTTCCTCACGTCTTCTGCAACTTCACCACACGTAACCAACGTCCATGATCTCCCTCCATCATAGATCACCACCACCACATCCACTCCGTTAATGTCGTCATTGTCGTAACACCAGCACCGGTACCGAACCAACGACGTCACCGCTCACGACACAGCTCCAATCGCTGATCTCGTCACCACCGTCATGACATCACGCGACCAACACCAACGATCCGTCACCGTTACAAACCGCCAAACCAACAACCACAATCTCATAAACCCAACCAGAACAACAAGAGAGGGAAAAGAAACCTTACCAGTAACAAACGATGATGAGAGGCGGAGAAGGAACGTGACTTACTCCCCACGGAACCACCACGGAACCGAGCAATCCTCGCCACAAGGCCAGCGGACACCACCGCCCAACCTTCTCCTCTCTCACGCCAAATCCGACGCATCTCTCTCACCCCTCCATGACGGCTAGGTCAGACGCAACACAATCAAGAGGGAGATAGATACGCCCATATACACATATATGTAACAAGTTTTCGTATTACACCGAACGGTCCTCCATTTTTCCTCAACTTTACAAATTAGCCCCACAACTTTCACTTTGATCAATTAAACCCAAAATTTGGATTGGGGATGTTACATCGCTAATCTAGAGAATTCCAACATCATAATTTGAAAACAAAACAATCTCCAAGGGTACAACTGCTAAAGTCAGAGGATGCTTTATATAGATGTGCAAGAACGTATCGTGTTTCTGAATACATGGACGCTCAAACTACATTCCTAATCAAAAGATTCATTCAGCTATTCTCAACCTAATAGCTATCTGGTAGACTACAACACCAAAATATATACCGATCTCCCAAGTGTCGCATACACTGAAAACTATAAGACCTGAAACAACATGGTTCTGCAACTTCACTTGATTGCAATCGATTTTCTAACTCCCTAACTCTTCTTCACCTCGAGTAAAATTATATAAGCTTTTGCTGCATTTGACTTGCATTTGGATTGCATGTTCACAATTTGATCGTTGATGAGAAGGTACATAATAACATATAAGAAACAATTCAAAGGCCAAATAAGATGGACAACTAAAGATCATGAGGATTTATATACATCATGGAGAATTTAAGAAAAGCAACATAATAACATATAAGAAACAATTCCAAGGGTACATTAGAAGGAAAACTAAAGATCATAAAGACTTATAGGTAATGTGAAGCACAAAACTCTATGCCGTCAAAAACGATGGCTGCTCTATTATATATTTTTTCTTTATTTCCAAATTTACTTTTTTAATTGAAGTATTATCTTATCATTGTAAATCTTATCTTACATGTAACTATTACGGTTTTGAGGTTCGAAAGCTTGGGATTGTATTCTAAACTTGTATGATTTCATAAAACCTAAATATTCGAAAATATGGAGAATTACCTCATTTGCGCTCCACCCGGCTCTGTAACAATGACTTCAGCATCCTATCTCTCTCACTGAAGATTACATTGGCTCCAATCCGAATCTCCAGAGGTGTCCTGCGAAACTAAAGAGATGTACGGTTAAAAACGTTAGTGGTGACAAATCTGGTTTTCACATGCCTTGTCATAATCTTGAGTGACAATTGTGTTGGATTCTTTAAAGAGCATAAGAATAAATCTCTGAAAACTATTGGCAAACAAAAACTCTCATAATTCAATTTTTTGATATTTAAGATTTCAGTGGCTAATTTCCATACCGTAAGAGTCGGCGAATCATTACCAAACACTCTGATTTTCTGTAAAATTGAATCGTCACATAGGAATAGGATGAACAAAGAGACCTACAAAAAGTGAATCATGCCTTATATTTGTCACATACGATGAACAGTAGTGGGTCTCTATCTACTATTTGCCATACCCGTAACCTGAGAATCAATCGTAATGGTCATGCCATTGTGTGGCAGCGGATGTAGGTTTGAAGCTGCGTTATGTAGCAGCTAGTGGTGTAAGTTTGAAACTGGAGATGTGTAAAATCCAAATCTAGGCGAAAAGTGTAGGAGGAAGGGGAAGTCGAGAGGTTTCGATGTTTAAGAGGAAAATTAAAAAAGGAAGGAAGAAGGAGGTTTTCTATGTGACCTAGTTTAAGGTGTAACCGTAACCGACGAAAAACTTCGAAGAATAGGTATCGAACAATTCAATTGAGAAGTAGAGAAGACGGAGAGGTTTTTCGTAGTAGGAAAATGAGATTTTGGCTTGTGACACGTTGCAATTTAAGAAAGAAGTGTATTTGGCTGATGTGGATACTCTATTGAGCCCCAAATTCCTCCTTTTATTAGTATAGACTAGGTCTTTTATCCGTACTATGCGCGGATTTTTTTTATCAATTTATTTAATTTATTTAATTTATTTAATTTTATAAGTAGCTAGAGTATTGTATAATATTTTATTTTGGTTTATTTAAACATATATGTTTTTATGTAAGTTTTTAGGAAAATAAATTTAATATAGAATGAAGATTTAAAAATTAATTTTGTTTAAAACATATTGAAATATGATGTATCATTTTTAATCTAGAGTTAGGATTGTTGTCTTTGTAATACTTGCATATGTACTTTTTTGATAAAATGTTTCCTGCTTTTGTGCCTTGAAATATGTCTTGCATATGATTTCCACTTGATTGCATTAGAAATTTAGAATCAACGACCACTAGCTGACTATCATCTTCATTCGCATCTTTTATTTCACTTATGGGTGCATTTTCTTCTCCAACACTTATCAACCATACTGCAAAACTTCCTTCTAATTCTTCAAGTCTCATGTTTAATTTGTCTCAGAGCGAAGACTTTAGAAGAATCCCATAAGTATGTTTGTCATATTGAAGTCTCCACATCATCGGCATTGTTACAAAATTTTACATTATTTTTGCAAGTGTAATTGATTCTCACGAGTTATTTGATTTCTCGATGAGATTTATCTATTTCTTGAAATAGAAATGATTAATCTTAGAAATTCATCTTCAACACCTCCAATAACTTGAATAGATGAAATCCTACTAAGGTGAGCATATTAGATAGCTTAGAAGAAATAACTCAAGAATATCAAGAATCATCATGTTCGGATTCATTTGCTTTTCTTTTGGCTACCGTGGAGTTGAAAAAAATAAGAAATAAATGATTACAACAGATGATGCCAATAACTCTTGTGAATGATGTTGGACAGTTATTGAACCCATCACTACAAAAAACATATATTGATAGTAGTTGACAATAACACGAATTTCATAACTACTATGCATGATTATTTTATGATGTCGTAACAGTATCATAGCTTTTAATAGACGCTGAGATAGAAAATCAATAAGCAAAAAGTTTAAATCATGTATTCCGCCAATATTTTGCCAAAAATATTTCACTTAAGCGCCAATACTTATCATTTTCCTCAACACTTATTAAAATAATAGCTCACCTGCATCCCATATTTTAAAACTCGCTAGGCGTTAGTTGGGCGGTCGAGGAGGACTTAGTGCGTAATCAATTAATCAGAGATTAAACGGGGAATAATCTTTCACAATTATATAAATAATCATGTATATATATTGTGGAATGAATTTTTAATTTAATGTTTGGTTGGAAAAAAAATCATGTATATATATGGTTTGAGAAATAGCTTTCGTCTTGTGTCTCTTGTTTGAGAAATTATTGATTTTTGTTGGATTCTGTTTCAGGGTTTTATATGGTTTGTTAGTATTTTGCTATTACTGATATCCAATTCTTGATATCAATATACTTCTGGATCTGCTAAACAAAATAGGAGACTTGTCCTATATCTTTGCACACAAACTGTTTGTTAGAAAATCTATGAGAGAACTAAACTTTAAAGATGTTAAGAAAACCTCTGACAATTCATTTTTAGCTGGCAGATTATAACTGCTAAAGGATTTAAAGTTGCTGGTATGTATGCTTGATTACGAGTTTGAGGGAAGAAACATGATCCCACTCTTGTAACCTGTGATATCAAAGCTGTAGCTGCAGGTCCAATGCTTGCTTTTGTGTTTTTTATATGTTAGTTTTGTATGTTCAAATAAGTTTTCTCACTTTATCTTGAGAATTTGTAGGTGTGTTTACCACCAATGTTATTGCTGCTGCTCCTGTAGTTTACTGGAAAAAGGTTATTGAGACATCGAAAACGGTAATCCTCATCTTATTATTTGGATTTCGGACTTAGATAAAACATTAAAGTGATCTGATTCATTTACTATGTAGGTAGCCCATTGTATATTTCCTTGTAAACAATATTTTTGACTGTCTTCTTTGCATCATTATTAGGTTTTAGAATGGTTAGACCTTTAGGAGATGTTATGCGTGAAAGCGGTGAAGGCCATGACTGAAAATCGGTTAAGGCAAATAGAGGAGCACTGATTTCAAACTTTGTCCTTGGCTTTTGTTAATTGTCATTGCATAGCATACTCTTATTGGGAATTGACGTCTTCGAAGTGTGAAAGGATGCTTTGAGTCAGGTGGTGATAAAATTATCCGTGGTAGAATAACTTTTTTACCTGCATGTGTACCCGTAACTATTTCGCCCTCAATCAGTCTATTTCCCAAACCTGTTATGATTAATCTTGTACCATTGCATAGACCTTTTTGATTAATGTTGCGAAGCAGCATTATTGGAGCTCCTTCTTTTAAAGCCAACATATGTTTTGGTAGTCCTGCGAACTCTAGTGAGTTTAAATACTCAACTGTGTGTAGCGAGTTGTAGTCTGTTGATATTGTGTCAGCCTTGCCTATGCTGTCTGAGCTGAGATATTCCTTTAATGTTCCTGGCAGTTGCGCTAACATGTATGCATTAATCTCATCAAGTGTCTCACAAGAAATACAGTGAGGAAGAGTAGGAGGAGACATACGTTCTGATATGTAGATGTTTATTTGAATGGAGTTAAGGGTATGATTATTTTAATATATAGATGTGGTTTTAGGTGTTTGATTGTTTTGTTATGGTAATTTTTGACAATTTCCATTTTTGTTGAATAAGATAAATTTCCATTATAAGATTTTTCTTTTTTTTATTGAGTGAAATTATTATTGATTTATTTAATAACAGTAGAATACAATAATTATTATTTTCTATTTTAAAATGTTAATGAATATAAAATAGTAAAAGTAGTTTATTTATTTTTTATAACAGTTTATTATCAGTATTAGAGGTACCATATTTTACATTTTGATAAATGGCAATTATAGATTTGAAACTTTGTTGATGTTACATAACGAATGTACTATAGATTTCTGTCTTATGTTTGTATTTATCTGAATGATTTTTTTGTTTTATTCTCAACGTATTTAATTTATTTTATTCATTTAATGATGAAATTAATTATTTTTGGGGCTTAATTAGAGTTTTAATTTATTTTATAGTAGATAATTTTTGCTTTTATGTACGTGCAATAAAAGTAGCGTGGAAATTTCTAAAAAATAATTTTCTAAAGTAAAAAAATATAATAATAAAAGTAATAAAAGTAGTGTGGAAATATATTTAAGTTTTGATTTAATTGGAAAAACTATATTTCTAAAGCAATGAAAGTTTCAAAACAAAACAACTAAGGTAAAAGTAGTGGGTTTGAGATTAGTACCTCTAACTGTTCTTGGGTTCACAGCAATAACTGTTCTTGGGCTGTTTTAATTGAGGTTGGACCATTTAGAATTTAGTGTTAATAAGGCAATTTAGAATAGAATTTACGTTTACTACATTATTTAAGGTAATATTACAATTTAATAATACATAATTTATGGAAATTCAAGTTTTTAATTTATATATGCTGACGTGGACCAATAAGAACGAGTTTTTAAAATCCCATGTGGACAGTCTCATAAGCTTATAGCTTCAACTTTTATATAGTATAAACTAGGTCTTTCACCCGTGCTACACGCGGATCTATTTTCCTCGACTTTAAATATTTTTTTTTTGCATTTATTCAATTTTATAAATAGTTAGAGTATTGTATAAAAAATTTCTTTTTTATTTTATTTTAAACAAATATGTTTTTATTTATACTTTTAGTATTATTTATGTAAGTTTTTAGAAAAAATAAATTTAATATAGAACAAAGATTTGAAGATTAATTTTATTTAAACCATATTGAAATGGGAAAATGTCAAAAAAAGCTTCAACTTTCAAAATACTGTTTAAATGCCAAAATTTTCGTTGATTTTATGATTAAATAGTTAACTTATGCTGACTATGTCATTTGAGGCACAATGTTTAATCGTAATTAAAAGTTCTGTTAGCAGCTTCCATTTAATCAAAACGACGTCATTTCTCTCTTACTAAAAGAAACTCATCTTTCGAATTGTTGACGTTTAAATCCTCAACTTTCAAAATATGGACGGTTAAATGCCTAAATTTTTATTGACTTCAAGATTAAATGATTAATTTATGTTGACTATGCTATTTTAGGCAAAACCTTAAATCGAGAGACAGAACACGTTACGAGATTAAATTATCTTTTAGCAGTTTTCGTTTAATCAAAACGACCAATGTTCCAGCGACTATTTATCGTTCGTCTTCTCTTTCTACTTCCGGTCGCTTTATTGAGATCCAACCATAATTAAGAAGTAAAAAGTCTTCTCAAATTGAATTACGCCTTTGGATAAATAGAATCCAACGATGCCTTTGCCACCTGGACTCACCTGGAATCTCAGGAAATTTTCCATGGAATTTCCTAAAAACCCTCAAGAAATTGAGTTTCTTAAGCGTTCACGATAACCGATTTGTTCTGCATCCATCGAATCAGTTATTAAGAAAATATTTAATAGTTTTAACATTTTTTATCGGTTATCAGTTTAAATGTTAAGCGTTGGCAATAACCAATTAATTTTTTTTTGAATACTTATTGGAAAGTCAAATAACTGAGAAAAGAAAAAAAAATATTAAAGTTTTCATCCCGTAAACGTGCTCAGCCTCTCAATTTAACAGCATGCCTAAAATACCATAGTCAACATAAGTTAACCATTTAATTATGAATTCAACGAAACTTAGGCATTTAAACGTCTATATTTAAAAGTTGGGGATTTAAACACTCACAATTTGAAAGTTGAGTTTTTTTAGTTAGAGAGAAACGATGTCATTTTATTTAAAAGAAAGTTGTTTACGGAACCTTTAACTCCGTTAACATGCTCAATTTTTCGATTTAACGTCGTGCCTCAAATAACATTATCAACATAAGTTAACCATTTAATCATGAAGTCAACGAAAACTTAGGCATTTAAACGATATTTTGAAAGTTGAGGATTGAAACGTCCATAATTTGAAAGTTAAGGCCTTTTTGACATTTTTTCGTATTGAAATATGATGTATCATTTTTAATATAAGAGTTAGGATTGATGTCTCTGTAATGCTTGCATATGTACTTTTTGATAAAAATATACTCTGTCTTTGTGGCTTGAAATATGTCTTGCAGATGATTTCCACTTGACTGCATTAGGAATTTAGGATAAGCGACCACCATCAGACCATCATCTTCATTGGCATCTTTTGTTTTACTTATGGGTACATTTCCATCTCGAACATTTAGCAACCATGCTGCAAAACTTCCTTATGATTCTTCAAGTCTCATGTTTTGTTTCAGAGCGAAGACTTTACAAGAATCCCACAAGTATTGTCTTATTGAAGTTTCGATATCGTCACAATTGTTTCAAAATTTTTCATTATTTTTGCAAGTGTTAGTGATTATCACAACTCATTTGCTTTCTCGATGAGATTTATCTGTTTCTTGAAACAGAAAAGACTAATCTGACAAATTTATCACCAACATCTCCAACAACTTGAATAGATGAAAGCTTACTAAGTTGAGCATATTAGACAGTTTAGAAGAACAAACTCAAGAATATCAATATTGTCAAGAATCATAATGTTCAGATTCAGGTGCTCTTGTTTTGGCTATCTTGGACCTGAAAAAAATTAATAAACAAATCATAAATGGTTACAACAGATGATGCCAATAAACTCTTCTGAATGATGTTAGATAGTCGTTGCACCCATGTTAATCTATGTTAAAGTGTGTAAAAGCAAAAACAACTACTCTTTAAATTTCCGAACTATTGAACCAATTTTTCTAAAGTTGGTACCAAAAACACTAAGAGAAATAAAATGTCATGGAAGAGTTGCATACCGGCCAAGGTCACACCGGCAAGGGAAGGTCAAGGTCATGACCATGTCAAACAATAAATTAAGTCCATGTAGCAGCTGAACTTGCAGAAAAATTAACTTAATTTAATTATTCTATAAACATAAACCATCAACATTATTATGATTTAACTGTGTTTTATGATATTAAATTTCGTAAAAATTATATACCTAAACCCTAAACCCTAAACTCTAAACCCTAAATCCTAAACTCTAAATCCTAAACCATAAACCCTAAACCATAAACCCTAAACCTTAAACCCTAAACCCTAAACTCTAAACCCTTAACCCTAAACTCTAAACCCTTAACCCTAAACCTTGGAGATTCTCATATTAGCCTTTTATGTTTCACGAAACATGTAACATCCGCAAACAAATAATGGGGGTATATTTGTTGAATTCGAAAGTTAGGGGTTGATTTGATTAAATCCAGGAGTTGCAGTCGGGTTTAATTGATATTTTTGGAAGTTTGGGGCCAATTGGTGATTTTGGAAAGTTAGGGGTTTAACTGATCGAATTGGAAGTTTTTGGATTGGTTAAATTGATCGATTTGAAAGTTTGGGGTCAATTGTGAAAGTGGCATAAAGTGGGATGACCGTTTGGTGTAATACGGAAAGTGTGATACATATATGTGTGTCTTCACGTGTACCTCCCTCTTGCGTGAGTCACGGTGGTGACAAGAGGTGTTGATTGGAGCTTTTTCGGCAAGGTCGTGATGGTGATATGGTTGAGTCGCAAAAAAGTTGTGTTACTCTTCTGAATGGTTAATAAATAAATCATAAATGGTTACAACAGATGATGCCAGTAAACTCTTCTGAATGATGTTAGATAGTCGTTGCACCCATGTTAATCTATGTTAAAGTGTGTAAAAGCAAAAACAACTACTTTTTAAATTTCCAAACTATTGAACCAATTTTTCTAAATTTGGTACCAAAAACACTAAGAGAAATAAAATGTCATGGAAGAGTTTGCATACCGGCCAAGATCACACCGGCAAGGGAAGGTCAAGGTCATGACCATGTCAAAAAATAAATTAAGTCCATGTAGCAGCTGAACTTGCAGAAAAATTAACTTAATTTAATTATTCTATAAACATAAACCATCAACATTATTATGATTTAACTGTGTGTTTATGATATTAAATTTCATAAAAATTATATACATAAACCCTAAACCCTAAACTCTAAACCCTAAACCTTAAACCCTAAACCCTAAACTCTAAACCCTCAACCCTAAACCTTGGAGATTCTCATATTAGCCTTTTCTGTTTCACGAAACATCTAAATCTTATTGAGAAAGTGAATAAGTCATGAGAATTATTTACACTTGCAATAATCATTTAAATTTGTTTATAAAAATCTATACTATATATATAGGGATTCAGAAATATTATGCGACCAGTTGCATTTATTTTAAAGGCCAACAATTTTTTTAATATTAAATAATTTCTTAATTAATTTTTAGGAAAATATGAAATTATGAAAAATATATTTTTAAAAATTATTCATTAATAAAGAATTAAAGCATAATTTCATTTATACATTAAAATAATGAGTCATTACTAAACTCATTATTTTGAAGAATTTATATTATTTTAAATCTATACTATATAAATAGTGATTAAGAAATATAAAACGAAAAATTGCCTTTATTTTAAAGGCCAACAGTTTCTTTAATATTAAATTTTTTCTTTATTAATTTTTAGGAAAATATGAAGTTATAAAAAGGAAAAATATAATATAAAAAAACTATTCATTATAGAAAATGCATAATTTTCTTATATACTATACTCATTATTTTGAGTAATTTCTATTATTTTGTTGCTTATTTTAGCAAAGACTTTCCTTTTAAGTTTTTGGTAAATATCAATTTTTCATTTTTTAGTTTTTGGCAGATTATCGTCAGAATTTATGTTAAATGATGACATGGATCAATAAGAACGGAAAACAAATAGACTATGTCTTTTACCTACGCTATGTGTGAGTTTATTTTTATCGATTTTTAATTATATTTTTGAGTTTATTCAATTTAAAGAGCAAGAGTGCAATATTAAGAAGGTTTGTATAATATTTTATTTTTGTTTATTTTTAAAATATATGTTTTATTTATATTTTTAGTTTTTTAAATGTAAGTTTTTGTTAAAATAATTTTAAAACATATTAAAATATAATGTATCATTTTCTTTTATTTGTGCCTTATTATTAAAAATTTAACTATGAGTAATATAGGTATAAGGAAATATATTTTGAGAAAATTTTAAAGTTAAATTACATAAAATATAAACATATTTGGACAATATTTGAATAATTTTTTTTCTTTTATGTTATCAAGAAAAATATCGGGGATGGAGTTTAAAACAAAAGATTCATATTCTTTTATGAAAAAGATCGAAAATAGAGTAATTTCTCTTTTTACCAGTGAAGCCTGAGATTCTGGTAATTCTAATTATAATTAAAACTGAGATTTGATTTTATAATGTGATTCCTCTTTTCAATGCGAAGGATGTTTCAAATCAAATTATAGATTCGATTCCAATTTTTTTTTATTATCTTTGTCCATCAATTGTTTGAAAAGATTAAGGGTTATTATTTGTACACATTGGACTAATCGGTTCATGTGAATCCGGTCAGATTCGTGGATCTAATTCAAAGGTTCTTAGTTTCAATAACGTGATGGAGCTATCAGAGTCAGTTTGGTGTTTTAGTAGCATAGAGTAGTTTCTAGATTTCTGTCAGTGAAGCTGAAGCATATGTGGATTGGATCTAGTTTTAACCTAGACTTGATGTCATCAATGAGCTTCTTTGGCATATTTCTGCGCACATAGATTGCTGTTTCTCCATCCTTCTTGTGGAAAGAAGAGGTGCATCGAAGTTAAGTTTACTTTCAGCCATAGAACCAACAAATTCCATTTGAAAAGCTTAGAGATGGAGGAGCACACCAAACTAAATTGTCTCTTATAAGCTTTATGATGTTCAGAGTTCTCCAAAACAGATATGAAAAACAAAACATTAAATAATAAGTCAGAGCAACCTAGATTCCATAGTAGTTGAATGTCATATAGCCGAATTGCAAAAGGATATCAATCAACTTCAACTTACTACTGCACCAAGGTTTGGAGAAAACCATAGTGACATCAAAATTGTTGATCCACAAAGCTGCACCAAACTCAACTTTGCAAAATTGACTCAAATTTTCATAAGCGACCTAGAACCACAAATACCACCGGACCAAGACCTCTTTTCTTATAAGATTTATGAAATTCAATACCTCTATTCAACTCAAGACCACCATAGCAACCACATGCAACTGAGAATAATTCATGTGTGTGCATACATCCACACGTATTGAAATACCTCTAAACTAAAACAATTACTTCCTCTGCAAGTAACACGAGTATGCCCACATATATAGCTAATAAAACAATCATTGCTTGTTGTTGATCCTCTTCCTCTTCAAACCCAAAACTTTTACTCAAACAGATCATCTATAACATCAACACACATGTCTTATGATTCACATGAGATAGGAAAGAACACAAACATCTATAATAAACCAATAATGATCACCATCGATTCTGCTTTTTCAAACCCAAAATCTCAAACAACATGAAATCTTCTTTAACATCAAAAGTATTTCTTGCAGCTGAGATACAAAAATTAAAGCACCACCATCAACCATAAAGCATGCTCATCGGATTTTATAGGAAAGTAAAACATAGATATGAATTTATTAGACGACAGTGGTTTTTATAAATCGAGAATATCGATATGACCTCATACAAAAACCTATATTTATTATTAATATAAGATTATAAGAGGTGGGTTTTAAATTTAGAGTTTACCTTTTTAGGCTCTTCAGATGATGACATAGAATTATACTATTGGTCGTTTAAAACCTATGAAATAATTTTCTTATTTTCTATACTATTTTCAATTAAAAACACTACCTTAAAATTAATGAATCCTCCTAATCTAAGCATATAATAATGTGAAACAATACTATTGGTCGTTTAAATTAGTGATCTAATTTTTTTATATTCTAAAATAATTTATATTAACAACACACTTAAAATTAAAAAAAAAATTCTTAATTTAATTTAGATGATGACGTGAACCAATCATATTAGATTTTGTAAAATATTCTATCATTAACTCTACGTAAAATTAAGAAAATTTCTTAATCTAATATATACGATGATGTGAACCAATAAGAATGGATTTTTTAAATCCTATGTGGACAGCCTTAGAAGCTTATAGCTTCAACTTTTATATAGTATAGATTTTGGTTAATGTTAATCCATTCAAATATTGTTTTGACCCTCCAAATAAATTATTATTGGCCCATTTATATTGTTTTGATACCTTCTAACTAAATTATACTCTATTGGACAAATCTGTAAGCCCAATACTAAAATATAAAACAAAAATAATAGTCCACCAATATAGAGTTACAATTAATCTTAATATCCCAATAACTAATACACAATAAAGCTAATTACCTAAATCTACGACGAAAGAAACATGAACGTCAGTTCTTCCTTCTTCAATACCAACGACTTCATCAAAGAAATAATATATTCATACAATCATACTACACCAGTTCGTTAGTGAGATCTGCAACTCCAAATATACAAATATGATACCTTATATGATATTTACAATTTGTTAAGTTGTTTTATTTTAGTTCTTTCTAATTTTCATCTATATTTAGATATTTTGATTAGTCCAAAAATATATTCGAGACTATAAAAGATCATAGAATGTTTTTGTAGAATCTTAGATTTATTTTATTTTCTATCTATATATTTTTATTATGTTTTATATATATATATTTTTATAATATTTTGACTCCGATATAAATTTTTTTGGATCCGCCACTGTAAGAGATGGGGGTGATGGGCACTAGCAAGCTGGCGATGGTTCAGTGGATAGAGGTGTCGATATTTAATGGAGATCAAACAAGCTAGATTTAACACTCTCTCTTGTTGGATCGATTTTTGGAGATGTTGATGAATCTAAGAACGCCACAAAAGGGTGTTACGCCCTGGTGATGAGTCACAAATCTAAATCTTAGTGAATCCATACATAAGACAGATAAAAAAACTTTTTCTCTAAGTATGGAATCCACACATACTTAGAGAAATGATGTGTGTGATTTTTAACTGCAAACTTTTACCTATAAAACGAACATGAAAGTTGTAAGTGCACAACTAATCGTATGTAGTATTTTAGAATCGAATTTCACAGAAAGTGATGCTGCTAAGACGAGTTTGTTAAGAATAGAATGAGACTAGGACGAAAATAAGGTTAGAGGTTTTGTGAGCAATGGTAAAGAAAATAAGCAAATAACTAACTAAAGAAATCAATAAAAGCAAGCGTTGGGCATGATAGTTGTCATAGGGAATTCATCTAGAGATGTTCATTCAAAAGATCTAAGTTCCAACAGGGATCCCCATCCCTAAGTGAGATGGTGATAGAAAAAACGATTTAATTTGAAGACTTGGATATTTTTTTCTGTAACACTATTGCGCTTGAGGTTAAACTAAAACCCATCTGTCAATTTATAAAAAGCTTAATTGTAAAGATTTAGGCGAGTCCATTTATCTATTAAACTAGGTTCTAACCTGCGGTGCCTGCGGGATAATGATTTTTTCAAATGTTTGTGGAACTTGAATTAAATAAAAATGTTATACCAAGCACTAACAAAAATGGTTTAACTTAGTTTCAATTCAAACGTTATATGAGAAACATTTAATGAACAAGTGAGGTGAAGTGAAGTGGAGCTGGTCATAATAATTAAAACATTTAATTTTGGAAATTATCCTTAAAAATAAATTCGTATTTAATGTTTGTGTCTAATAAAATTTAAACATTAATTTATTTTTAAACACAATTTTTATTTAAAAAAAACTCAAATCGTAATATCTTGCAACTTAAAATTCAATATATTCTTGGAATCAAATATTTTTCTTTTCAGAAACAAACATTGATTAGATTTTTTTCTAAACAATATATTTTAATTAAACATTAACATTGATTTAAAACATACAAAATATATAAACAATAAATTTTCTATGTTAACTTTACACCAAAATATTCTAATCCCGATTTTCCTAAATTCAAATTGGTTATTAAATATAATCTAAATTTTATTAAATTCAAATTGGTGACTAAATCAAACAAAATATAAATTCAATTAATACTTGAAATATGCATTAAATATTAAATATTCAATTTTAAAAGTATTGTTCATGTTTTTAATATATTTGATTATTAAAAATATTATAAATAACATAGAAACTTTCTCACACTAAGCTAAAAATAATATTTTCTCTAACAAAACTCCATAAATTGGCACCTCTTCTTCACTATAAGTATCACGTCATGTCATTCAAGAACACATCCACTTTTTTCTTCAACCTTTAATATTTATATTTTTTTTAGTTTTGGTTTTAACTAATTTATCTGCTTTATTTCGTGTTATTTTTATATTTATATTGTTTATAATTTTTGTAACTTTATATTTATATTGTTTTAACTATGCTCTCTTTTTATAAATTTTGCATGAATAATTATGCATTATTCAAAATATTAATGGAGATTCATATGAGGATATATTTGAAGATGTAGGGTAATGTAAAAATAATTTTTACCTGAAAAATATGATTAGTCATTTAAACAACCTTATGATTTTAATTTTCTTTTCATTTAAAAATATTTATTTGGAGATTAGAAAGATTTCGTAAAAAATCATTATGATTCTATTACTATCCTTTTTAGTTTTATAAAACAAAAGGAAATACTTTATGTTTATCCAATAATTTACATCTTTAATAGTTTTATTTTTAATAATAAATCTAAAATAAATGGACATGCAACAGAAAAATAATCTCATAAATATATTTAGAATCCAATTTTTTAAAACATTTTTAACAAGATTCCAAAAATAAAAAGATATTTTATTATAAAACTTTTCTTATCAAGATAAACAATATAAAAAAACTTTCGTTGTAAGTTAAAACAATTATCCTTTTATAAAACCTTGAATCGCCACCCTTTTTTATTATATATAAAATAATCTCATCTTATTAATCAAAACATTCATTTTCCAGTCTTTTATATGTAATATATATATATATATTAGTTTTAACTAATTTATTTTAAGGTTATATCATCTAGACAACTTAGCATTTATATATATATATATATATAACTTTGATTTCTTGGAGATAATATCATGGGTTAATATAAAAATCATGGGTTAATTTAATAGTTGCAGGTTAGTTAAAATATATAATTTATCTTTTGATTAGTAGATATAATTTAAATAAATTACTCAAGTAAAAATACTTACCCAAGTTAAAATAAATTCTATACTAAAATATATAAAAATAAATTGTACACTTTAATTTTACACCAAAATATTCTAATCCGGATTTTCCTAAATTCAAATTGATGATTAAATAAAACACAATCTAAATTTAATACTCGCTATATGCACTAAAAACATAATCTAATTCTTATTTAATTGTTATTTTTATGATGTATGTTATTAAGCACAAAAAATTACAATAAAGTATGAAATTTATCGTAATGATGTGTTTTGTTTGTTATCTCAATTTCAAAAACCCGCGAGTTAATCCACCAAATCTATGGTTATAATGCGGAGTGGATTAGTGTTATTAGTTTTGAACTCGCAGGTCTCGGTGAGTCAACCCGCTAAAAACTACAACTAAGTCCAACCTACCATGGGACGGGTTAAAATATGGTGGATTAATCTGCTTTGACACTCCTACACATATACGATTAATATTCTTGTAAAATTTAACCCCGCTGGGGACGAACGAGTTCACTTCTAGTGTGAACAAGAAGCTAGCTCTATAAGAAATACATATATTAGGCGATTAAGTTTCTATTATGAGATAGACAGTTACGCAGAGTAATAATATTTTACGAAAAATATGGAGCGTTAAGATGATACATGATATAGTAAACAATACACTATTACGATATACAGAGACCCACCGACCATTAACATTAATAGATGAAACCTAAATGAAAATATAACATGGTAAAAACTATAATGGAGGGTTATATAACAAGTTAACATATGTTAATGATATTTTTTTGAATGTAACACTACATCTCATTACTAACAAATGTGATAGCATGTTAAATCATAGATTAAACAGCTAACATCACTGCCACCCATGCTAATAAATAATATAAGTGGTTATAAATTCGTTAATCAGTCCAATAAACTATATTGCATTTTCAATTACCTTGACATAATCAGGTTTTTTGCAATGGTTTGGGGCTTTATATTGCTGAACTCTACCCCTCAAAAGGGACAGGCGGGAGCTCTCCACCTCTACCAAATTTATGATTAACTACCTCATCTGCCCACCCCAAGTCCGCATCCTCGTCAATCTGGCCATTATTATGTATTATTGACAAAACTTCAAACTGACAATATGATTGGAAATGTCGGCTTTAATTATCTACATACCATGTTATATATTTGACTACTTCATTAAATAATCCGAATCAAATGTATAAATTTATATCACATGTTATTTAATTGTTTGGACAACCTCTTCCTTGTTATCGAGCTCCTAAATTTTGTCAAGCTTTATATATGTGACCGACCGATTCTCCTCATCACAAAAACTGAATGCATGAACCAGCTTCAATAACCATTCCCGAAATTGGGGATTCAATAAGAATGATATCGACTCATCCTCGAAGGATGATGGAAATGATGCAATTATGAAAGTAACTCGGACGGATCTGGAGATCGACAGTCAATTTTACGATGATTGACATAATCAGAAAATGCCAAAAAGAAAGGAATATGTTATTACTGAAGGGATTATGACTTTCGACGGTGAGAGATTGACAGAATGTTGATGGTGAGACAGTGATAAAATTGGAAAAAACCGAGAGAGAGAGAGAGAGTTAGAGAGATGAAAGAAGTTATAGTGGGTTGGGGTTAGAGTTGGTTTTGGTGTGAGATGGTTTGACTTTTGTGCACATAAACCAAAATCTGACATCATTTATTTTGATAGCATGATAAACCCTTCACAAACTGATTAAATTGTTAAAAAGGTGCCATCCATAATGTATATGCGAGGATTCCTAACATGTAATAAAACGATTTCATATGAGCTGAATGTGCGTCGGATTATTTTCGTCCATCAAAGTGGTGAAATATTTTCATTGTTGGAGATATTATACCAACTTGTCTCTTTTGCAATTACCCAATCATTCGTTGATTCGTAGCTAATGATCTCTTTAAAAGGCCAGTGTCAATCTTTTAGTCGCTAAGGCCAACTCCAACCAGACGGCAAAACGTTATTTAGTGTAGTGAAGTTCACTTTATGATCTCGAACCCAAACAATATAATTTACACTATTATAGCATAATCTTAATTATTGCTACAATGTCGCACTATATTTGGTGCGGTACTGTAGTGACAGAATTTTTTTTTTTTGCTTTTATTTTATTATATATTGAAGTATTTGATTTAATTATACGGAAAAATATGAAAAAAATATAAAAAAAACTGAAATTGTAAAAATGGGTCAAATCTTTTGGAATTAAAAAAATAGTCTTCAAATAGACAAATTACCCTTATCTCAATTTATGAAAGCTTAATGTTAGATTTTTTAATGATTAAAAAAATCCTAAAAATATAAATCATAAGAGAATATTATAAGAAATAATTCTTATACGAACATTTTTTTCTCCAAATCAGAACAACGTTGTTAGGTTTTGATTTGTGTTAAACTAATCAAAATCTACAACGATCTTTGAGTTCTACAAAAAAATAGGTATGTGCATAGTTGTTTCATAATATTTTTCTGCATAATTCTTCAAGAAAGTTATTTAGCACAATTATGGATGAAGTTTCAAGATAATACTGTATAGTTGTTCTATAAAGTTTTCGAAAACATTTATTTTGCAGCGTTGTCTGGCAAATTTAGTTTCATACAGTTATTAAATCGATTTCAATGTACAGTTATTTGATAGAGTTTTCTGCAAAAGTTAAACAGCATAGCTATTTGAAAAATTAGGGCCACACAATCAATTTTCATGTATAAGTAGTTTCATAAAGTTTTCAGAAAAAGTTATTATGCAGAGTTGTTTGAAATTTAGTTTCGTACATAGATAATAGTATAGTTGTTTGGTAAAGTTTTCGTAAGAAATCAATTTCAAAATACAGTTATTTGGTACAGTTTTCGAGAAAAATTTGGCTGCAGAGTTATTATAACTACCTTACTGTATTAGTTGTTTCATAAAGTTATTATGCACAATTATTATGTTGATTTTGTTTGATAAGTTTTGGTGCAGAGTTATTCAACTAATACTTTTTTTTTCAACACTATGATGCAGAGTTTACGTGAAGAGTAAAATGGTGCAGATAATTACTGTTTTCGGTGGTTGGGTGTTGAAGAATGTATGTCACTTTACAGTTGATCAAATCAAAGGCAGCAAATTACTTGTTCTAGTGGATGATATGTCATATGCCGGATTACTTCAGATGGTTGAAGAAGAATATTGGTTAGATATTCCGGTGCATGATATTCAACTTAGTTATCAACTACCTCAGATAATGCTGGAGAATATGTCAAATAAAACACCTCCTGTGTTTCTGACAAGTGACCGACAGGTGAAGAATTTTATTGAAATTTGCAAATCAAACTCTCTTCGACTTTACGTTTCAATGAAAAATAAAGGTGAAGAGAAGCGTGAAGTTCCGGTCGTTGATAAGTTATTTGCTACTAGTGGTAGTAACAACATTGGTGTTAACGATGATAGAGATGATGGAGGTGATAATAACAACATTATATCTTCTAACAGTATGGATATTAAAGTGGGTGATTATTTTAAGAGCAAGAAGGATTTGCAACAGAAGTTATGGATGCTTTCAGTGAAATATAAGTTTGGATGGAAAGTACCAACATCAAATACTAAAACGCTTTTTGTTGTGTGCAAAACTGATGGGTGCTCTTGGAGGTTGGAGCAGCAACAAAAGGTAAAACATCTGAGTATTTCTGGATCAAAAAGTACATTAATGTGCATACATGTTCAGCTAAGGATAGAAGTTTTTCACAAGGAACAATTACGCCGAAAATTGTTGGTCAGCTCATATTGGATCTTTTTGGTGGTATTAGCAAGGGGTTGAAACCAAGGGATTTAGAGAAACCATTACTTAAAAATTATGGTTTAACGCTCACTTATCACCAACTTTGGGATGCTTTATAGGAAGCTCGTGAACTGCTAAGGGGTTCTCCTGAAAGTGGTTATGAGGAACTTCCCAAGTACATTTACAAGATAAAGAAAGCAAATCCTGGTACAATTGGAGACTTAGAGCTTGATGATAACCAAAGGTTTAAGTACCTATTTTTTTTCGCTTGGTCAGTGTTTAAGAGGATTTGAATTTATGAGAAAGGTAATCGCAGTGGATGGAACATTTCTTAAAGAAAAGTTTAGGGGCACTCTCATAGTTGCAACTGCTCAAGATGGAGATACTCATATATATCCTATTGTATTTGGAATCGTTGATTCAGAGAATGATGCAGCTTATGAATGGTTTTTTTCTCGTCTGAAATTAGTTATCCCCGATAATCCTAACTTGGTGTTTATCTCTGACAGACACCAATCTATTGAAAAAGCTATTACAACGGTGTTCCCGTCTGCAAATCGTGGAATATGCTTCTTCCACCTTGAGAAAAACATCATCACCAAACACGAAGCAAATCAATTACCTCACTTGGTTAAGAAAGCTGCAAATACATATAGACAAGATGAGTTTACGAGTATCATGGATGAGATACGTCGTCTTAATCCAAAGCTGAGCAAAGACTTGGAAGATGCAGATATTCGTTTATGGTCTCACGCTCATTTCCAGGGAAATAGGTATAACATCACCACGAATAACATTGTTGAATCAATCAATGGTCTTTTAAAAGAAGCCCGAGAGTACCCCATTGTTGCTTTTCTTGATCATGTACGGGCTACTCTAGCTCTTTGGTTTTGTGAGCGTCGAGAAAATGCTGCTAAACTTGTCACGGAACTTGGACCATATGCTGATCGTAAAGTTGAGGCAATACGTGTTGAGGTAGACACTCTTGTAGTTCAGCCAATAAATCTGAATCAGTTCCATGTGACTGGTGGCTCACAAGATGTTGTGATTGACATGCAGAAACTGAGTTGTTCATGTCGTGCATTTAATATAGAGAAGATTCCATGCAAGCATGCCATTTTAGTTGCTAAGACGAAATAGATTCAAGCACACACGCTCTCAGATCCTTGCTACACGAGAACTTATTTATTTGCTGCATATTCCGAGTCCATATTTCCTGTTTTGGGTATTCTCAATGATAGCCAAATACCTCCTGAAGTTCAAAATCGTCAATGTTTACCTCCTAAAGGTCGATCTCGTTCAGGTCGACCGAAGAGAAAAAGATATCAATCTTCATTAGATATTGCAATGGCTAACAAGGGACCACGGAAAGAGCACAAGTGTTCAAGATGCAAGCTTCCAGGACATAACAAAGCAACATGCCAAACCGCTTTACCATGAAATTTTTTCTTGATATTTTCTCTTGATTTTCTTTCTAGGTTTTTCTCATCTCTCAATATTTTTAGTCTCTGTTTAACGGTTTCTTTTCATTTTCTCAGATATTTGTTTAAGTAGTCTTTTTCTTTTGAACCAATTGCATCATTGAGATTGGTATTGTTGTTGCTGCCTTCGTAAATTGGGGAGATGGTGGTATAATTAGCTGGCTTAGCGATGAGATGGTGGTATCTTAACAGAATCTTTGAATATAATCAAACTTAAGTAACAGGTCAAAGCTTATCATTAGTCTATGACTCGGAAAAATTTGGCAAGAAAAATAATAGTTTGTATGATTATGAGCTCTACCACTAATAAGGCACCAACTATATATTTTTATAAGATTTATTATAAGATAATCATGAGGATTCTATCAAGCTAAATAGGAAAAATATCAAGCAAATTAAAAAAAAACATATATATGATCGACGATGAATCTGAAAATATTACACATGTGAGAATCTATTAATTTTTACAAGCGTAAATGAAGAAAACAAGAAAATACAGATTAAAGATGAAAATCTAGCTATCATTTGTGAAGAGCTTCATCGAACACCTCTGACGCTAACTTCGTTCGGATATGACCTATATTTCTATCAGAAAGACCCGGCTTCATATCAGCTTCTAAAGCCAAACACTCAATGTACTTAATTGCATACACACCACAATCACCAGTTTGGAAGTTTTGTGGTATCCTTTTAACTCTTCGTATTTCGTACGCGGTGTTTGTAAGCCTATTATTACCTGATAATTTCTGAATCATATATGGAATCATTTGTGCATATGGCGCTACTTTTCCTCCATGACTTTGTCATCCGTATGTAATATTAGGCTATCATATATTTCAACTTTTCTTCTTTTAAGTGATATAGCCAACGCAACCCAATGGCCATTGTCAAGATTTATCACTGTATAAAGGTTGTCCACATCTACCAAAAACTTTCTATTTGTCTGAACATCTCCTGGAAACATACCGTGGTAGTAATCAATTAGTTGATGTCCCCAAATGTAGTCCTCTTTATTCTTCAAAAAGTCTTTGTACCCGCTGGAAACTAAGTGGTGGAAGTATGTGTCTAAGAAATTAATTCTTTCACTTAGAAATGGAGACGGGGTTTTAAGCGATCTTTTTCGAAGAAATGTTAAGCATGCATCAATGTGCTGCAAATACAATATTATATATATTAAAAAAATAGATATAATTAAAAAAAAAAGAATTTAGATAACTATTACTTACGCCGCTGTGAAGCCATTTCCTTTCGGTGATTAGAATTTCCCAAAACTGTTTTTTGGCTTTATAAAAGCCAAGTTCAAGCTCATTGCTACAAAAAAAAAATCATATTAAATACATATATAATATGAATACCAAAGTCTGTTCAGCAATAATTCCACTAACCTTTCGAGTGCTTTCCATTCATTTAGAGCATCTACTTTTGCCTTATCAACAGGTTCAAACGGCTCATAGAAATACAATGACTTTACACTCGTTTTCTTCTTATTTCTGCTAATGGATAAAGATTGTGGAGATGGCCCCAACCCATTTTCTCTTCTCGATTCTTCAAGTTCTCCTTGTAACATTCCAATGAACTCTTTAAACTTTGCGTTGACCATTCAGAATTTTCTGGTCTTGAAATTCTTCTCCAATGATAGAGTGGGTGACACACTCTTAACAGAATCAGCCGTATTCTCCACCGATGGGGTTGTCGACCCAGATTGAACAAAATCATCCTTGTTTTCCAATGGTGGAGTCCCCGAATTTTTTTGAACAAAATCAGCTTTTTTATCCAATGATGAAGTCAACGACACAGAGTGAACAAAATCAGGCTTCTTCTCAAGAGATTGAATCGCCAACAAAGTCTGCACATAATCACTTTTTGCCTCATCATGCATTTTATTGCTTCCACTATCCCTGTTGTCTGAGCTATATACATGATTTTCTCCCAACTCATCTTGCAAATCATATTTTACTGTCTGCAAAATAATAAGGAGAAAAAAAACTTTAAACATAGTTACCATAACTAATAAAATAAAATCATACATGGCTCATATTATACATTCATTAATTGTCCACTAGGTCCATAAAAGTTCAAATATAAAACTAGTAAGTTTAAAGGTACCTTTAAGAATTACATGACATAATCAAACAACATTACCGTAGACAAGCATAACAAGACAAAATTAGCTTTCTACATTTAGCCGCCATTTCTACATTTCTTTATCACACAGAAAAAACAGAAAAATGTAGCAAAATTATTTCTTCTTTTTACCGACCTTGCTACCTTTGCGGACTTTGACTGGAGTTGAACTAATTGACACTGACTGATTTTTCTCACCATGAGGTTCACTTTGTTGCATTGTCTTCACTTCCTTCTCTAGTTCACTTATCTTGGTGTCTAGTCTCTCAACTTTTGTCCCCAATCCATCAAAACCATCAGACATGGCTTTATGAAGCTTCTGAAAGCATGAATCAAACTATGATCGACTTACTAACTCTTCGGTTTCAGTCACCTCTCCTTCATTTAGCACGCTAGACATCTTCCTTCTCTTCACCCTCTTTTTTGGGATTAACATCTCATCACGTGATGGTCCTTGTTTCAAACCATGACCAATCCAAAAAAAAATTTCAAATTTTGTAGCACATAAAATGCTACCAATGAGATTACTAACCAATGGATCTTGGATCTCATCCTTCCATTGGGGTGCTAAAATACTTACATGATCCTCATTTACAAGAAAAGAATTGACATCAACCTAAAATAAACATGTTATTAGCAATTTATTATACAAAATCATGAAACTAAAAATTAATATTTAAATTTTACCTTCTTTGTACTTTGTTCGAGATCAAAATAGTCAATCCTTGCTCTAGATCCATTCCATTTTAACATTATAGATGAACCATCTATTTCACCTTGTGCATGAGCTTTGACTTTCTTGGCAATCATCGGAACAGCCTCATACCCCCATATTTGGAGAACTTGGACAAAACCACCCATGGTATAAGATGGATGACACAAATCATCTTTTACCTCATGAATTGAATCAATAAGAATCTTAAAACCAGTCCTACCCCATGGATACTTCTCAAATCTCTGAATATTTCTAACCAGTTCTATGGCTTCCCTAGGTAAAGGAGTTCCTTTATTCTGAGCCATCACAATTCCAGCCAATATCATCAACAAAGTTAGCCTTTTCCGATCTTCACTAGTCCATTCACTGCAGTCCAAAGCCATTTCTTGTAAATCTTGTAACAATGGATAATTTTTGGACTTCAGCATCCTAGTCCACCTGCTCGTAATTTCTTCATTATCTTCCACATGATCAGTGGGATAATCGTCACATGAAAGCCCAGTTATAAATCAAAACTCCTTTAGCGAAAATTGTATTGGTTGCCCACCCAAAAGAGACCACAACTCATATTTTCTCTTCGTTACTAGATGGTTTGCAAGAAGGAAATGAACAAGGGTACCTGACCAAACGAATTTTTTTTCCTTTGCTAGCCGATAAATAGGCCCAAACGGAGATGCCTTAATGTAATCTAACTCATCTTTAAAATGCTTATCTCATTCATCAAATAGACTGAAACGAGAGTAATAGTTGATATGTGACTCAAGTGTAGGCTCCGTTTCTGGTTCAAAGAGTTTAGCCGGTAGACAAAAAGAATCATCACTAGTAGTAGACATTTCCAATTAAAACCTGCATTGTACCAAAATCAACCATATTAATAAGATTAAATTATATAATTGGACTACATAATTAGCCAAGAAAGACATGAAACTCGTTAAGAAATCTGGATCAATATGGTTATGCAGAATATCATTAATCTTTTTCACTAGAGGTCCTACACTATAAGCTTACTCTGTCCACATGACTGAATTATTTTAATGATAAATTTAATGCCTCAACTAAACCAGTTTTTTCATGTTAACACTTCAGCATCTCAAGATTCTCAACACACTTTTTCAAAAGCATGTGTTAAATAATGCAAATGCAGTATAACGAATAGGTATCCTATTCCATTAAAGCTACAAAGAACTTCTGCTATAGATATTCAAAATGATGAATGATGATCATTGTAAGGCAGAGCCACAAAAAAAGCACATGTTAAGAAATCTGGATCAATATGGTTATGCAGAATATCATTAATCTTTCTCACTCGAGGTCCTACACCCTCATTGAATAATCCAAAAATATCAACGATCAGTAACACAAATTATTTGAAAAGATCAAAACCAAAGAGAAAGAGGGATTAAAAAACCTTCGACGGGATTAGTGATGCCGTCTTGAGCAAAAGTAGAAGACCAGCAACAGAAGAAGAAGAAGAAGAAAAACAGAGAGACATGAGACGAAGACATATCGAGAGAGGAAACAAAGGAGACCCAAATGTTGAGAGAGCGCTAAAAGGAGAGACTGGAGACAAAGTAAGAGGGAATTGGTTGGTGTTTGGTGAGAACATTGAAGAGTTAAACAACATTTTCTTAATTTGACCATTTCAAGCAGTGGAGAGGAGCGACAGAGCGTCATCAAACTTTCACTTTCACCGCCGCCATTACTTAGTGCCATTTCTCCAACTCTAATCTCAGGTTTTTCCTTCTCGCGCGAGTCACCTTCTTTTAGGCTCCGCTGAATGACACAGGTCATGAGGCATTCAAAATTTTACATGCATCGAGGTCAATATTTGCTAAAGAGCCACAAAATCCTTTTCATTTTTCAAAATCCTCATCCAAATTTTGCATTGAAATCAGAAGATCAGAAGCAATGAACAAAAGCAAACAAGAGAAAGAGAGAAATTGGTCTGAAACAGTAATAACCAGATTCGAAATAGAAGAAACATACCTCAGCACGGTGGTAACGTTGAAGCTTTGGACAGAAGAAGGCGGTGAAGATTGACAGAGGAAGACAACGAGGATGGACAGAAATCTGTTATAGATACTGTAGGAAACTGTAAATCTTAGATCTAGAAAGTAGAAACCGTATGAAGACAAAACAAAAAAGGTAGAAACCGTAACTTGATGGAGATTTTTTTTAAAAAAACAATAAAAAAAAAGAATTTTGGTTAAATTCTGAGGGATTATTTGGACATTTCCTCATTAACAAACCTAATTTTTTAATTTGAAAAGATTTGATATATTTTCTAAATTTTACCATAAAATTTGGCCTATTTTAATAATTCTCCCTTAATTATATTAGAGTAAATATAATTTGTATTTTTATTCAATAATATGATTAAGATTTTAACTAAAATTTTAATATCATTATTATTTTTATGTCATTTTCTTTTAATAATATAAATACTAATATATAAAAACTACCAAAATTAATATGTAAAGTGATTTTAAAATTACTAAAATAAAGTTTAATTAAAACATAGAAAACATAAAATTACAAAACTAAAACCAAACAAACATAAAAACTAATAACATCAAGATAGTTTAAATATATAATAAATTTATCTTTTATTATTTTTAATTTACTGATTTTATTATTATGTTATATCAATTATAAATATTAGAAGAATAATAAATATTTATCAAAAATATTAAATAGTTAAAAATATTTTATTGAATAATATAGTAATAGAGAATATTATTTTTAGTGTAATATTTGGTGTTGTCATTGGAGAAGAACAAAATTTTAGTGCTAGAACTACACTAAAATGGTGTGGTTTTGACAATAAAATAGTGCTATACGTTGGAGATGCCCTAAGGACACTAAAAAGAACATACCCAATTTACAAATGATATATATTGATAGAAGTAGTGTTCTTAAGATTATAAAGAATTAATTTATGAAGAAGCATATCTTCAAAAGAAATTATGATTCATGCATTAATGCATAGTTACTCAAGTAACAAATTCGGGTCAATAGAAATTTGTATGACTTTTTCTGTAAAAAACTTGTTTAACCGATTTACCTTTAATATCTTATTAAACTTTGTTTTTTGAAACCAAGTGGTGGTATCTCAGTGGCGTGAGGTTGGGTATGTGCCTGCTTTGAGATCCGGGTTCGAATCCACTTGGCCACCCAACTCACAGCGAAACTGTGCAAAAAAGAAGCTGAGCCTAAGGGGGATTAATCTGGGCCTAAGGCTCGGAGGAACCTCCGGATTATCAAAAAAAAAAAAAAAAACTTTGTTCTTTGATTTAGTTTTTAACTATAGTACCCTATATATAATAGATGAAAGAGGTCTCTCCATAGATGACACATCATCATCTCTTAATTAATTTTTTTAATAAAAATAATTCTTCATTGTTTGACAGTTAATCATTAACTTGAAATTAATTATCTTAAGAATCATAATTGTATAAACAATTAAATCAATTAAACTCGTAGTTAATTTTAAAACACAAATAATATATATCATAAAGCTAAGAAGAATATTACTACTAATTGAAATTTTTTTTTTTAACTAATTTCATCAACATGATTTTACATTTAAAAATATAAAAGTGATTTTTTTGAAAAATACTCTATTTATGTTTCATAATTTGAAAATACCCCCTTCATTTAAAAAACAAAAATTAATATATATATATATATATATTATATGACAATTTTGTCCTCATTTAATTTACAAGTCATTTATATTTTTAATAAAGAAAAGCAAATTTTCTAAATAATTACAATTATTATTATAATTTTATATTTTTTTGAAATATTATTGATTTTCTATACTAAAATCAACTTATAGATAATTGTCCAGAAATTAACCAGAGCAAATAAAATAAAATAAAAGATAAATCTATATCTTATGTAGTTTATCTCAAGTTTGCATAAAATATATAAAGAGATGATATATAATATATCATTCTTCTTCTTGAGATTTTTTGCAGAGAATTTTTTATAGCTGATTTTTTAGAATATATTTAAGGGATTTTTAAGAGATTTTCTTAGTGTTTTTCTCAAATAAAATCTTTATTTTCTACGTAAAATAAAATATATTTTAACATTCAAAAATATAATCCATTTTATTTTTTTTAATGATTTTTTCTATAAATTATTATTCAGTTCTTAAAGGGTATTTTAGTAAACAAATATCATTATTTTTTTAAATAGAGGAAATAGAGAAAGTGTATTTTTCAAAATACAAAACTGAAATAGAGTATTTTCCCCAATTTTCTCAATATAAAATATAGTTTCATTTATTTTTTGTATATGTATTTTATTACACAGTAATTCATTATTCATTATTAAAATTTTAAAATATTAATGAAATTAATTTAAATAGTTATAACCATACAACACTATAAATACAAAACTTCTGCACATATGTGCGGTTATAATTCTAGCTTAACGTAAATTATAATAACTTCATAGTAAGTCTCTTATAATGAATTCGCAAAGATACAGACATTATATTTATTTTATTTTATTTTCATCTAAAAATTACTGATAAAATGTTACATATACAAAGACCAGCATAAAAACTTAACCCCCGGATATTAAAGCCAACATTACACAAAAATAAGCTTAGAATCAAAAACCAAAGGAAAACCACAAAAACGATTTCCCAAAATCAAGATCTAATCCGAAAGAAAGCGGATCTAGTAATTGACCTAAAGAAGAATCAAACCTTGCTAATATATTGGTAAGAGGAAAGACGAGCTATAACTTTTTATATTGCTACAACAAAGAAATTGTTAAGGCACAAGCTACATACTTGAACAAACCAATTAACAAGCAATCTCCTTTTCTTCTTCAAAACCAAATTATGAATACACAATGAGATTCACCCCTAATTCAGTAACTAGATGACCGATTCAATCAGAAGATATTGACCAACACAGAAACGACTATTGAACAAAGCCACAACGCTGGCAGCAATAAAATAACACAAGACGTTGGAGCTATGAATCTTAAGCGACTACAGCAAGGCTGAGGCATCTGCACCACTGATGCAAGATAGAGGTGCTGGCTTCACAAGTTGGCGGTCGCTTCTCACTTGATGAAGAGTTGATGGTCGAAGATGAAGATCTAACACGATGGCGTTCGCTTCTCTTGTGTGGGATCGATTGAGGGGATGTGTTGGTGGAAGGAGGTGCACCACAGAGTTGTAATTAATCTTTGATACAGCACGAGCACTAAGCCTTGATGAATCACTCAACAAGACAAAGCCGAAACCCTAATCTCTCAAGAACACTTGAAGAGAAAGAGATGCAGAAAACAACATTATTTTATTGATCAAAAAGGTAACCAAAAATACACAGCTGCAGGGGGACTTTATAAGATTCCTTCAGCTAGCCCTAGGGCCAATTTTTAATAATAAAACGCAACAAGAAAGCAAATAAAACATAAAAACGCGAAACAGAAGCAAAACTAGGGTTTTAAGAAAAATACAACCAAATAAGGAAACTACTTAGGCGACTTCTTTCTCTTCAGCTGGGCCATTTTGATGACGTCCTTAGGAGTTGTTAAGGCTGCTAGAACCTGTAAAGATGTTAACTATTGAGTACAACTTACCTGGACATGTTTGAGAGTGATTGGAGCTTTCTTGAACCCTTTCGTGTGCTTCACGTTGATGCATTGGTTCTTTGATGTAGAAACTTTCTTGGGGCTTCTCTTGCATGACTTGATCACTCTCTTGAAGGTCTCTCACGTCTTTGATACCTGTAGCTCTTCTTTTACTCTCTTGTTCTTCATTGGAGCTGAGACTAGACTTGTGCGCTTTTTGAAGCTCCAATGCATTTTCCTCACTAGTAAAGATCTTTTCTCCTGCCAAAGAAAAGTCCATACCTTGGTTTTGTTCTAGACTTAGCTGACTGAATGCTTCAGCAAGCTCTTACTCGCATATGGTTGGTTTGGGCCTGTTGGATTCTCTTCTCTCCGAGGAACTAACAATGTCTTGTATGGCTAGATTGAACCTTCTCCTTAGTTGTTTGGATTTGGCACGTGTCATGGGACCTTCTCTAACCTCTGGTACGGCATGGGAGTCATCGTCTTGGGTGTTAGGGTTGATGTCCGCATCATTCCCTCCCTCTTGAAAAGGTTTTGTCCTCAAAATTGTTTCTCCTGTATTATAAGAAGACAAATCAGCAACATTAAAAGTATGGGTCATTTTAAACTCACCTGGCAGCTCTAGACTGTATGCATTGTCATTTATCTTCTCGAGTATTTTAAATGGCTTGTCGCCTCTTGGTGCTAGCTTGGAAGATCTTTGATTTGGGAACCTCTCCGGCCTCATATGTAACCAGACCCAATCTCCTGGTTCAAACAGCATTTCCTTCCTCCTTTGGTCAGCCTTGCGCTTGTTATCTTCAGCCTTCTTCTCCAAATTCTCCTTAACCTTGATGTGTAGCTTTTTGATAATTTCTCCACACCTTAAACCATCTTGATTAACCTGTTCTATCTGAGGCAAAGACACTAAATCCACTGGGGACAAAAGGTTAATTCCATAAACTAACTTTCTCCATAAAGTCCTCCAAAAATGTCCTAGAAACTTGGTGTCACGATCAGAGACTATGGTTCTTGGTATCCCATGAAGGCGCACTACTTCCTTAAAGAACAAATCAGCTATTTGGGAGGCGTCATTGGTCTTATCACATGGGATAAAGTGAGTCATCTTCGAAAACCAATCCATAACAACAAAGATGGAATCCTTGTGTCTAATCTTTGGCAAACCTAAGAGAAAATCCATGGAAATATCTACCCAAGGGGCGTTAGGGATAGGCAAAGGTAAGTAAAGACCATGAGGATGTGACATGGATTTAGCTTTGTGGCACACGATGCATCGGGAACAGAATCTCTCGACATCTTTCTTGAGGTGAGGCCAAAAGAAATGCTCCACGACTACAGCAAGGGTCTTATCTACTCCAAAGTGACCCATCAAACCTCCACCATGTGCTTCACTAAGTATCAAATCGTGCATAGAACCTTGAGGGATGCATAACCACTTATCTTTGAAAAGGAACCCGTCTTGTAAATAAAATGATTTGTAAACTCCTTGACCCGGTCCGTTGTAACACTCTCCCAGCTCCGGATCATCCTTGTAAAGCTCTTTGATATTCTCAAAACCCATTATCTTGGCCTCCATCGTAGATATAAGAGCATACCTTCTTGATAAAGCATCAGCAACCACATTCTCTTTACCCTTCTTGTACTTGATCAAGTATGGGAATGTTTCTATGAACTCTAGCCACTTGGCGTGTCTTTTCTTAAGTGAAGTTTGGCCCTGGAGATGCTTGAGAGTTTCATGATCGGTGTGTATGATGAATTCTTTGGACAACAAGTAGTGCTGCCATGTTTCAAGAGCTCGGACTAAGGCATACAACTCCTTATCATAAGTAGGATAATTCAACGTAGCTCCACTCAATTTCTCACTAAAGAACGCTACGGGTCTCTTTCTCTGATGTAATACAGCTCCAATCCCCAGCCACGAAGCATCACATTCAACTTCAAACATAACTTCAAAATCTGGTAGAGCTAGAACCGGTGCTTGTGTGAGTCTCTCCTTCAGCGTATTGAAAGACTGATCTTGAGCTTCTCCCCATGAGAAAGGCACGTTCTTCTTGATCACAGCTGTCATTGGGGCTGCTACAATGCTAAAATCCTTAACAAACCTCCGGTAGAAGCTTGCTAGTCCATGAAAACTTTGGACATGTCCAATAGATGTTGGTGTTGGCCACTCACGAATTGCTTTGATCTTCTCCTCATCCACTTGCAAACCCTGTTTACTCACTACAAAGCCTAAGAACACACACTTGTCAGTACAAAATGTGCACTTTTTTAAGTTGGCATAAAGGCCTTCCCTCCGAAGCATTTTCAAAATAACATATAAATGTTTAATATGATCAGAATAACATTTACTATAAATAAGTATGTCATCAAAGTAGACAACAACAAATTTACCAATGAAAGACCTTAGAACCTGGTTCATTAGACGCATGAAGGTGCTAAGGGCATTGATTAGCCCGAACGGCATGACCAGCCACTCGTAGAGACCTTGCTTAGTCTTGAAAGCAGTCTTCCACTCGTCCCCTTCTCTCATTCTAACATGGTGGTATTCACTCCTTAAGTCAATCTTTGAAAATATGATGGCACCACTTAGCTCGTCTAACATGTCATCTAACCTTGGAATCGGATGCCGGTATTTGATGGTGATATTGTTGATGGCACGATAGTCGACGCACATCCTCCATGTACCGTCCTTCTTTGGAACTTATAGAACTGGTACCGCGCATGGGTTGAGACTCTCACTGATATAACCTTTCTTCATTAGTTCTTGTACTTGTTTTGCTAGCTCGTTAGACTCTTATGGGTTCATTCGATATGCTGGCTTGTTAGGTAGGGGTGAGCCTGGTACAAGATCAATTTGATGCTCTATTCCACAGATAGGAGGAAGTCCTTGTGGTATCTCTTCCGAAAACACGTCCTTGTATTGATTCAAAATGGTTTGTATCTCGGCGGGAAGCTCTACTTCACCTAGACCTGAACTTAAACACTCTTTGAAAACCATTAGAAGCACGGTGCCCTTGGCATACACGGTTTTATGAACATCATTAGAGCTTATATAGAGACTAGAAGTCCTTACCTCTTCATCTTTGTTCATATGCTCATTTTGAACATCATGAACTTCAGGGGGAAAAAGGGGAAGAAAATCATTGTGAGTGAAGAAGTAATGGTGTGGTGCCCATTCATGGCATGTCATGTTCGATCATACTGCCATGGTACATTCAAAGTCTTCAGCTCGATTATTATCACTTAACCTGCCTTGATGTCTCTGTATTTTAGCATGTTTTAGCATGCATTTGACATCACTTATGTGTAGTTTCATCATATATTTCACCTCATTTATAGTCATTTTCACTCATTTAGCATTCATATTAGGATTTGCATTAGATTTCAACACATATTGCATGTTTGGAGTGCTTCTAGGTGTTTTGGAGGCATTTGGAGAAATTTGGAGTCATGAAATAAAGTAGGATGTGATATTCATCTGACACACCGGAAAGATGCGGCTGGACGAGGACTTTGAGTTTGGATTCAACCTCAACATTCTTCATAAAAGTTCTAGAGGAGTGAGTTAGCTTTCCAATGGAGGAAGTCTTGAATCATTTTGATGTGTCTTAAAGGAGTTATGACCGAATTACTTCAATTCGGTCAGGCCTAACGACAGGATCCACACCACTCGGGTTCCCAACTCGACGTCCAACTCAATCTCTGCCCTTGCAGTCCAACTCAACCTCTGCCCTCGACGTCCAACTCAACCTCTGCCCTCGCAGTCCTACTTGACCTCTGCCCTCTCAGTCCAACTCGACGGCTGGCACTCACCCACTCGACACCACTCGAGTCCCAACTCGAGCCCTGTCGTGCGACACACCACCCGAGTCCCTACTCGACATCGCACCCCCGACACCACGTCTTCCAGCTCGATAAACCACCTGACCAACTCGAGCCCGTGCTCGACCTCCCAACTCGAGCCCGTGCTCGACCTCCCACTCGAGCCCCACTTGAGTCCCCACTCGAGCCCTACTCGAGCCCCACTCGAGTCCCACTCGAGCCCCACTCGAGTCCCACTCGAACCCCATTCGAGCCCGTGCTCGCCACGCCATGCCACTCGAGCCCGTGCTCGCCATGCCACTCGAGCCCGTACTCGCCACGCCACTCGAGCACAGCTCCAGTCCCCACTCAAGCCCCACTCGAGTCCCCACTCGAGCCCCACTCGAGTCCAACTCAAGCCCCACTTGAGCCCATGCTCACCACGCCACTCGAGCCTCACTTGAGCCCATGCTCACCACGCAACTCGAGTCCACACTCGACATCGCATCCTCAACTCGACCTCAGTTCCTCCATGTACCACTCGTGTCACAACTCAACAACATCTACCCGTCTCAACTCGACACCACCCAAGTGCTCGACATCCAACACACTCGACCTCCCAACTCGAGCTGCACCACCCGCGAAGATTCATTTACTTCTTTTGTCTTTTTCCGTGTTAGAGTTTTCCGTATTTTACTATAAATACCACTGATGGGTATTATCCAGAGGATATGTCTTTTATTTTTAGGGTTTTTCTCTGCCTCCAAACCTTGTTCTTGGTGTTTTTCATTTTGTAATTCAAATCTCTCTTAATCTAGTACTTAGTTTGCTTTAATTCTTGCAGTCTTACTATTCTCATCCTAATCTATATTTCTAAACTATTTTCAATGAATTCTGAGATGTTTGATTTTTTTGGGTTTATGTTCTTGATGATGATGATTTGTGTTCTTGAGTAGTGATTTAGGGTTTCTGAGGATATGTTAGATCTGTGTAGGATTCTTGGTCTTCTTAGATGTTTGAGCTTTAGATTGCATAGATCTCTTCTGGATTAGGTGTTCTTAATGCTTAGTTAGCCAAGACATTGGTAATTATGATCTAAGGCATTTCCCACTTAGAAAGTGTTGATAAAATGCTTGAACCAACTAATACCAGAGATCTATAGCTTTAACCCATGGCTTAAGAGGTTCTAGCTGTATTTTGACATTAATGAATTGGTTCTTAATGCTTGCCTATATTAGGTTTCATTGATATCTGCTCTAAGTTTCTTTGTATCTTTGACTAGGTATTAAGATTAGGAAGTGGTATAGGCTTGTTGATGTTTGTCACGAGAGTGGAGCCACCTTACTTTGATGTTCATTGTCTAGAGATAGCTTCTGTGAAGTTTTGTTAAGCATCTAGGAGAGACCAAGGAGAATCACATTTCGATTGCCCCATCCTTAGACCTCTATTTACATCTTCTTGCTTTATCATCTTGTTATAAAGTCATTTACTTGTTTATTGCACGTTTATCTTTTTTCTCTCTTTGCTCGATCTCTTGACTCGGCCTTGAAGCCCTAGTGCTTGTTTGTTTATTGTTTTCAGGCTTCACTCGATTTGTTAACTCGTTCAGTCTGGTCGAGTGTACCTGTTTGTCCTTTTTCTGCATTGTCTCGGTCACTTGACTCGGTATAGGACTCGAGTCAAGCCCCCATCTTACTGCATTTCATTTTTTTAGGTTGATAGATAAACATTTCCTTTTTATCTGGCTTGACTTAGTTGTATCTGATCACATCTTGATTGCTAGCATCACATCCATTTGGATTGACATCTTAGTATTACAATGACAATGTTAGGGAATTGATACATCCTTCTGCATACACACACATAACAAGTTACATTGTTTTTACTTGGGGATTGCATAACTGACATGGGATTTACATCTAGTAGGATAAGTTCCTATTGCTAGATTTCCATTACCCACAGAAATAGTCCCTGAGTAAAAACACTATTATCAATTTGGCACCGTTAATCGGTTGTTTAGGATTTCAGATTTCTTGAGATCAAGTTCGTTTTCATTTAATTTCAGTTTTTAACTTTCTGGGTTTTCATTGTTTGAGGTACCACTCGATCAACATGCCCGAGTGCATCAGCTCGGCCTGTTACATCGAGTTCTACTTGTGTTTCTCATCCACTCGGCTTATTCAACTCGATCAGCATTTCGAGTCAGCCAACTCGATCTGCTACACTGAGTACACCAACCCGAGTCAACCAACTCGACCATTTCAACCCAGTTCTCCAGTCCGAGTTCATTCTCTACTATCAGCTCGGTCTCACATCGGGTCATTCAGCTCGACTTACTACACCGAGTTCATCACACCGAGTTCACTTCCTGCCTTTCATTCCACTCGGTCAACCTCATCTTGGTCAGACTCATCGAGTTCTGCATGGGAGAAAGACGATGTTTTACATGGAATCTATGTTGCAGGTCATGAGGGAAGAACAAGAACGATATCATGCTTGTAAAACTAGGAGTTTTTCGTCGGTTTCAATCAATTGATAGTATAAAGGGTGAAATGTCAAACCTAATCTAGAGCATGTTTGTAGCACTTAACATGTGGATTAAGCTAGCAAGTCAAGCAATATATTTTAGGAGTTTTTCTTACTAACAACCTAAAAAACTAGAGATGCAGAGCCTGTCACACTCTAACAAATCATAAACTAAACATGTGAAATCAGAGACTAGTTGTAAAAACTAAAGTAGCTCGAGTGGGTCACTCAATTGGTGCACTCAAGTGGGTCACTCGAGTGGACCAGTCGAGTGGTATAAGAACTCTAATGAAAGCAGTAGACAAGAGATCTAAAAATGACAACTAGTTCAAATAAAAGACAAAGAGATCTTGGGGATAGACTCATAGGATCATCTACACTCTCATGCCATGGGTGCTAATTTACTAAACTCAGGGTGAATCCCTTGACAACGGATCTCACTTCCAATCCAACCCACTGTTATGGCGAAGGGTCTCAACAAGTGACTAAGGATCGATCCGTCAAAGCCAAGAAAGACTCATAATAAGTGAGTAGTTGGGTCATGACGTAAATCAACATCTGATGCACCAACTCTCACGCTATTGTGTCTTAATCCCTGGAGAAACTAGATCTGATGGTTCAAGGCACTTTTACTACTCATGAAGTCATCTAAAATCATGATCCTCTTGATCAGAGAGGTACAAGCATTAAAAACGAGAACCCAAGAGGAATTTTTAAACCAAATCAGCATAAATCAGCAAAAATCCCATGGCGATCGAGTGAGACTACCTAATCCATCTCCAAAAACTCCTAAAACGACTACTCACTCATCGAGATCATCATCAAAGCCAAAAGCCCAGAAAAGCTAAGACTTATCATAGATGAATGATGATCTGATGAGAAAGAAATTTCGAAAAACGAACAGTAGATCAAGACTCGATCTTATTAAAATTACTAAGAGTTGCAAAATTCCGAATCGAAATCTAAAGATAAACTAGAGAGACAAAACTAAGAGAGATAAACTAATTATGCAAAAACAGCACGAAATAATAATTGTCAGATCACGTGTGTACCGAGTTATCATTAACCTCGGTATTTATACATAATAATTTAGGGATAATGAGAATTCGCCATAATTTTTGGAATCTTCTCGAAGCGGTGCTCACCACTCGACCCAGCAGTCGAGTGGTCTAGTCGAGTAGCCTCCTCGTGTCTTCATCCGAGTAGCCTCCTCGAGTAACTTGAGCTTCCTTTGCAGTGTTCAACTCTATGGCTCTATGTAACTCGAGTCATGACTCCTTGCAGAAATCCCTACGTCGCTTCACAGTCTGAGAGGTCACATAAGTGATGACTACTTGCAGCTCCGAGTACTTGAAATGACCACATGTATGCAAAATGCATGCAAACTAATGCAAAGAGACTAAATATTCTATATGTCAAATAAATGCAATAAGTGATAAGAGTAATGCCTAAAACTAATGCTAAGTTGCAATAAAACAATAGTAAAAACATGCCAAAATGCAATGTTATCAGCTTGGTTTTCTACAGGCTTTCACACTAATGAACCGTTCATCTCAAGAGTGGATCTGCCAGATCAAAACTATGCTCCAGGCAACCAGTGTGGATATGGTGAGACATTTCAATCATCAAACATGGAGTATGGCTATGAACGACAATATTCCTCCCAACTATCTGAAGAAGACGAGATTCATAACCTCATGCAGTTGATTTTGGAAGAACAAAAACGAGGGGCAGCTTGTATTTCGGAAGGACTAGCGGAGATAATTGAGAGTATTCACATGTTTAACACCCAGCTAACTGATAGGAGTTCAAGTATTGTTGAGACAACGAGTGTGGAGCCCATCAACACCGAACTTTCACAATGGACCGAGGACACTGAAGACGAATGCATTCCCCCTCAGGAAACTGTTATGGAAGCGAAACCTCACAGTGAGAGTATTCCCATGTTCATAGTATTCACTGAGGACAGTGATATTCAAGATAGGGAGGGCTGTGAATTGCATGGTCAAGCAGAAACACAGAAGTTGGAGGTCAAGCTCGACCACTCCACTCTACCTATTGATCGAGTCAAGCCCTTTGTTGTGCAACCACCAGAGATTTTCAACCTAAATCCACTCTTCTCAAATACCCTAACCGCACTCTCCAATGATATTGGTAAAGATTTGGAGAAGACTGTACCACTACTATGGAAGAATCCCCAAGAAGCTGTAGAGGTTACACAAGAGCTTGATTTGCTTTCTAAATACACAGTTGATGAGAAACCTTTGCTGAGGTACGAAGAATTGAGTTATTCAATCAAGAGCAGTGAGGAAGCAGCAGGCATGGTTGGAAAGGCATTAGAACATCCTTGTGAAGGTGTCATTGTTGTTGAATACATATTTGAGGAACATCTGGGTATAACATCCACCGATGAAGTGAGCATTGCTGAACCAAGGACGATACTCTTTGAGATGATCAGGATGAAAGAGTTTAGGGGATGGTTCTATGACGAATATTATCCAGGTGATACATGGATTCATTGCTAGAGCCTAATGAAGGGATGAAAAGTCAAGCTCAGCGACTCAAAACAAGCTTACTTGGGAAGAAGTCCCATGGCTATCTTTTTTTTTATACATTCTCGCTTTCTAAGTTACTTGTTATTTTCAATATGTTTTTCTAGATATGCTGATTATCAGGGCTACAGTTCTAGGATGGTGCAGCTGAGGTTAAGCAGTATGTGTTGGAAAAACCAGGGATAGATTCGATCAATAGGACTCAAGCAAACAACTCGAGTCAGGAAATAAGCGGACCAGTCAGACGACTCGGGCACAACACTCGGGCAACAGACCGAGTTGAACCTCCATCAGCCCACCAACTCAATATTGGTCTCCGAGTACACCAGGGAAAGTATGGAGGTGCACACCACCTCCTTCTTCACCAACCTATGAGGTACCGACTCCATCACTCCACTGTAAATACCATTGTATTTCTAGTTTAAATTGTTTTGTTTCTTGAATCTCTCAAACTTTCCCTTGAATTTTTATTACACAAGGGACTGTGTAATTTAAGTTTGGGGAAGTCGCAAGGTTTGAGATGTATTTGACATTGTTTCCTGTTTTCTTATTTCAAATTTTGCATACCATTAGTCATCATCTACTGCATATAAAAACCCATAAAAATTTGAATTTTTTTCAAAAATCATTCCATAAAAACAAAGTGTCCATGTAGTTACATTAGCATCTTAGAATTGAGTCTAGTTGCATTTCATTCAGGATTGATGCATCTGCATAGGTGATTTGAGTATAACATTGTGAGCATGTTGATTCACTAGATAAAATCAATGCCCAATATTGTTTGATGCATATTGAGTGAGTTTGAAGTTAAGACAACACCATGCTTTGAATACATAACTTGACGTTCTTTTGTTGATTGAAACATGTTGTAATCTGATGCATTTCCCTATCTATTAGAATCTAAACTTTACTTATAATTATCATGTTTATGCATTGAACTTGAACTCATGGATACCTATATACATACTTGGATATTCTTTCATTTTTTTACCATTCGTGCTATCCAAGTAGCTGATTCCCATCATTGGAACAGTTTGCCCCACCATGAACCTACCTTTATTTCAAGCCAATATTATTCTGTGTGTGTGAGGCCTTTTATTGACTGAGCTTAGTAGAAAGTGTTAGGTTGGAGCCAACAAGGATAGGCTCGCATTTAGTTCTAGTTCACGGTTTTCAAACTAGCTTGGACTAAGTGGGAATATGATTCTCGGTAGAAATGGAAATAGGGATATCCAACTCGGGGTAGAGAACTCAACTAGGTGACCCGGTCTCTTGCATCGAGTTATGCAGACCGAGTGGGTAGAAATTCTATTTGAGATACAAACTCGATATGCTACACCGAGCTATGAAGGCCGAGTTATGGGAAATCATTGTGGGATGTGTTGAAAATAAAAAAGAGAAGAAAATGGGAAAGGAAAAGAAATTTCTAAGTAGAGGGATGTGTATGATTGAAGCTCTAGTAAGGGATTGGGTAGTAAAGAAAGAAAAAAAAATATGTATAGGCTCAGGAAAAGAAAAAAAAAAGAGAAACCTGTATGATAGAGCCTCAGATAGAAACCCAATCCGCTAGAGTAATTAAAAGAAAAGGAACCCCCTTAGAATACAAGGAAAAAGAAAAAGATTGATCAAAGAGATTCAAGGCAAAATAAGTGCCAAAGGGTAGTAATAGGATCATTTACGGGTTTAGATTTAGAGGTTTGGGTTTGATTATGTATATGGATGGGTAGATGAGAGTCTATCCTTGTATGCATCGGTTGGCCCTGACCTTTAGCCTTCTCTTAAAGCTCAGTCTTTTCTTGAGAGTCCCGTGAGTGAGAAAGAGTGTTAACCAGTTACACGAAGGAACCATCTTTGTCTTTTAACCTTTCCCTTAGCCAAATGAGTTCATAGGACATGCATAGTTTGACTCATAGTTTCTGCTTAATGAATGTTAAAGGGATTGGTAGTTTTGAATGCATGTGTAGGTTAAGACTGAAGGTTAGGTTGTGTTGTGAATAGCATGGCTAAGGTTTTTGAAGTAGAGCTTGCTTGCATTGCATCATTGAGCTATTAAATAGGACATTGGTTTTATCCTGTTTATTGGCATTGCTTAGGTTCTGAATCCCTACTTTCAAACCTCTCTTCCTGTTTATGATTTGTTTGCTTGAGGGCAAGCAAAAACTAAGTTTGGGGGAGTTGATGTCTTTGTATTTTAGCATGTTTTAGCATGCATTTGGCATCACTTAGGTGTAGTTTCATCATATGTTTCACCTCATTTAGAGTCCTTTTCACTCATTTAGCATTCATATTAGGATTTGCATTAGATTTGCATACATATTGCATGTTTGGAGTGCTTCTAGGTGTTTTGGAGGCATTTGGAGAAATTTAGAATCATGGAGTAAAGTAGGATGTGATATTTATCTGACACACCGGAAAGATGCGGCTGGACGAGGACTTTGAGTTTGGATTCAGCCTCAACAGTCTTCATAAAAGTTGTAGAGGAGTGAGTTAGCTTTCCAATGGAGGTATTTTTGAATCATTTTGACGAGTCTTGAAGGAGTTATGACCGAATTACTTCAACTCGGTCAGGCCTAACGACGGACTCGACACCACTCGTGTTCCCAACTCGACGTCCAACTCAACCTCTGCCTTTGCAGTCCAACTTGACCACTGCCCTCGACGTCCAACTCGACGTCTAACTTGACCTCTGCCCTCGCAGTCCAACTCGACCTCTGCCCTCGCAGTCCAACTCGACGTCTGGCACTCACCCACTCGACACCACTCGAGTCCCCACTCGAGCCCTGCCGTGCGACACACCACCCGAGTCCCTACTCAACATCGCACCCCCGATACCACGTCTTCCAGCTTGAGAAACCACTTAACCAACTCGAGCCCATGCTCGACCTCCCAACTCGAGCCCGTGCTCGACCACCCAACTCGAGCCCGTGCTCGACCACCCAACTCGAGCCCGTACTTGACCTCCCACTCGAGCCCCACTCGAGCCCCACTCGAGTCCCCACTCGAGTCCCACTCGAGTCCCCACTCGAGTCCCCACTCAAGTCCCCACTCGAGTCCCCACTTGAGTCCCTACTCTAGTCCCCACTCCAGTCCCCACTTGAGTCCCCACTCGAGTCCCACTCAAGCCCCACTCGAGCTCGTGCTCGCCATGCCACTCGAGCCCGTACTTGCCACGCCACTCGAGCACAGCTCGAGTCCCCACTCAAGCCCCACTCGAGTCCCCACTCAAGCCCCACTCGAGTCCCCACTCAAGCCCTCCTCGAGCCCCACTCGAGTCCCCACTCGAGTCCCCACTCGAGTCCCCACTCGAGTCCCCACTCGAGTCCCCACTCGAGTCCCCACTCGAGTCCCCACTCGAGCCCCACTCGAGTCCCCACTCAAGCCCCACTCGTGCCCCACTTGTGTCACAACTCAACATGTACCCGTCTCAACTCGACACCACCCAAGTGCTCGACGTCCAACACACTCGACCTCCTAACTCGAGCTGCACCACCTGCGAAGACTCAGCTACTTCTTTTGTCTTTTTCCATTTTAGAGTTTTCCGTATTTTACTATAAATACCACTGTTGGATATTATCCAGAGGACATGTCTTTTATTTTTAGGGTTTTTCTCTGCCTCCAAACCTTGTTCTTGGTGTTCTTCATTTTGTAATTCAGATCTCTCTTAATCTAGTACTTAGTTTGCTTTAATTCTTTGCAGTCTTACTATTCTCATCCTAATCTATCTTTCTAAACTATTTTCAATGAATTCTGAGATGTTTGATTTTTCTGGGTTTATGTTCTTGATGATGATGATTTGTGTTCTTGAGTAGTGATTTAGGGTTTCTATAGCTTTAACACATGGCTTAAGAGGTTCTAGCTGTATTTTGACATTAATGAATTAGTTCTTAATGCTTGCCTATATTATGTTTCATTGATATATTCTCTATGTTTCCTTGTATCTTTGACTAGGTATTAAGATTAGAAAGTGGTATAGGCTTGTTGGTGTGTGTCACGAGAGTGGAGCCACCTTACTTTGATGTTCATTGTCTAGAGATAGCTTTTGTGAAGTTTTGTTAAGCGTCTAGGAGAGACCAAGGAGAATCACATTTCGATTGCCTCATCCTTAGACCCCTATTTACATCTTCTTGATTTATCATCTTGTTCTAAAGTCATTTACTTGTTTATTGCACGTTTATCTTTTCTCTCTTTTTGCTCGATCTCTTGACTCGGCCTTGAAGCCCTAGTGCTTGTTTGTTTATTGTTTTCAGGCTTCACTCGATTTGTTAACTCGTTCAGTCTGGTCGAGTGTACCTGTTTGTCCTTTTTCTGCATTGTCTCGGTCACTTGACTCGGTATAGGACTCGAGTCAAGCCCCTATCTGGCTTGACTTAGTTGTATCTGATCACATTTTGATTGCTAGCATCACACCCATTTGGATTGACACCTTAGTATTACAATGACAATGCTAGGGAATTGATACATCCTTCTGCATACACACACACATAACAAGTTACATTGTTTTTACTTGGGGATTGCATAACTTACAGGGGATTTACATCCAGTATGACAAGTTCCTATTGCTAGATTTCCCTTGCCCACAGAAGTTGTCCCTGAGTAAAAACACTATTATCAGGCCTCGGGTGCTTAGTCTTGGGAAAATCTAACCTATCCACCATATACTTGCTAGCCACATTACTACAAGAACCTCCATCAATGATCAGATTACATACCTTGTTCTTGATAGTGCATATAGTGTGGAAAATATTTTCCCGTAGAACTTTTTCAGCGGGGTTAATGAAAACATTCAACATTTTTCTAACCACTAAGAGCTCTCCGGTGTCTAGATATTCAATATCCTCCTCATGCTCAACTAGTTCTTCTTTTTGTTCATCCTGTGATTCATAATCTCCACTCGAAGTGATGATCATGACCCTTTGATTCGGACACTCTCTTGCCATATGCCCCCTGCCTTGAACTTAAAACATGTCATGTCACGAGTTTTAGATGTAGTGTTAAGGAACTTACCTTGCTCGGGGCGTGTGGTGGTCTTTGGAACCTCGGCATTTCTCCCTTTGAACCGAGAATCTATTTCTACGACCTTACCGCGTTCTGGTTGCTTAGAACTACTAGAAGCCCATGGTGTGGTTGACTTGCTACGATTAGTAAATAAAGTCTTACGCTGGATTTGTTGCTCTATTTGAACAGCCAAATGTAACAACTGGTGTAAACCACTATATTGAGCTCGCTCCACTTTTCTTGCAATTGTTTCTTGGAGTCCATCTATAAACTGAGCCATGAGAGCTTCTAACTCTAGTTGATTCATCAACTTCTCAAACTCTTCAAAGTACTCGTCTACACTCCTTGTGCCCTGTGACAACTTACGAAAACGTTTTTATAAGTCTCTATGATAATGATTTGGCACATACCTCAGCCCAAAACGTTGTCTCCTTCTTTCAGCTATGTTTCGGTCCCACCATGCAAGAGCATTGTCGGTGAGTTGAGCAGCTGCTACTGCCACTTTCTTTTGTTCATCATAGCCATAACACTCAAAAATATGTTCCAGCCTTCTCTCCCAATCCAAGTACACTCAGAATTTGATTTCCCTGCAAAAGTAGGAGGAGTTAGTTTCAGTTCATGATGAGTTTCACGTGTATCTACACTACTAGCTTGATTCATCCTCAAAGGATCTTCTCTCCGTGCTCTTTGTTGCCATAGGGATCAGGTGGCAGATCCTCCTCTTCCGAATCTGGGACCACTTCGTCCTCCTCTTGAACGTTTCTCCCTTCAGCTCGAGCTTGGGGTTGCTCCAAACGTCCTATCCTATCTCCAAATCCTCTCAGCTCTTCTCTCATTGCCGTTAGCATTTGTAGCATTGCATCTTGAGGAACTGCATTCTCTTCGTCGGCCATTGGAATCCCTGTTGTATCTTGCACTGACAAAAACAACAAAAGAATCAAAGCGCCAAAGGAATTGAAAGCCAAACTATTTAAAGACTTCACGTAAGATTCAGCAAACAATATATATATATATATATATATATATATTTTATGATTTTAGGATTAATTTAAAAAAAATAAACAAGGCTGGGATCTAAACAAACTAAGACAAACTCAACTAAAGAATTAAGAACGTGAAACTGAAGTAAAAACAATACAATTTCCTTTTCTTTTTTTTTCTTTTTTTTTTTGACTCTAAGATATGATGCAGCTAACAACGAAGTGAAACAATGAGACAACAGAGCAGACAATTGATAACTTTTATGACTTAAAACAAACAGCAGCAAGAGACACGACTAACAAAAGATGCAGACTCAAAATCAAGGATTCAACAAGCTAACACACGAAACTGACACAGCAGAATCAAAGACAAAGAGATAAAACATGGACAGAAACTGCGATGAAAGTTTTGATGAATGAAAATTATCAAACGAAGTTAAAAAATCAAAGCAACAATTTTTTTGGGTTTTATAGGGTTTTAAAAAGCTAAAACAAAAGACGAAATGTTTTTATGAGTTTATTTGGATTTTATAAAATTGAAACAACAAAACTGACGAAAATTGATTTTATGGGTTTATATGAAGAAATTGAAAACCGAATTGAAACTGATGTAAGGGAACGAAATAACCTGATAGATAGGAGCTTTTGAGGCTCTTATACCAGATGATGAAAGATAGAGGTGGTGGCTTCACAAGTTGGCGGTCGCTTCTCACTTGATGAAGAGTTGATGGTCGAAGATGAAGATCTAACACGATGGCGTTCGCTTCTCTTGTGTGGGATCGATTGAGGGGATGTGTTGGCGGAAAGAGGTGCACCACAGAGTTGTGATAATCTCTGATACAGCACGAGAACTACGCCTTGATGAATCACTCAACAAGACAAAGCAGAAACCCTAATCTCTCAAGAACACTTGAAGAGAAAGAGATGCAAAAAAACGACGTTATTTTATTGATCAAAAAGGTAACCAAAAATACACAGCTGCAGGGGGAATTTATAAGAGTCCTTCAGCTAGCCCTAGGTCCGAGTTTTAATAATAAAACGCAACAAGGAAGCAAATAAAACACAAAAACGCAAAACAGAAGCAAAACTAGGGTTTTAAGAAAAATACAACCAAATAAGGAAACTACTTAGGCGACTTCTTTCTCTTCAGCTGGGCCATTTTGATGACGTCCTTAGGAGTTGTTAAGACTGCTAGAACCTGCAAAGATGTTAAATATTGAGTACAACTTACCTGGACATGTTTGAGAGTGATTGGAGCTTTCTTGAACCCTTTCGTGTGCTTCACGTTGATGCATTGGTTCTTTGATGTAGAAACTTTCTTGGGGCTTCTCTTGCATGACTTGATCACTCTCTTGAAGGTCTCTCACGTCTTTGATGCCTGTAGCTCTTCCTTTACTCTCTTGTTCTTCATTGGAGCTGAGACTAGACTTGTGCGCTTTTTGAAGCTCCAATGCATTTTCCTCACTAGTAAAGATCTTTTCACCTGCCAAAGAAAAGTCCATACCTAGGTTTTGTTCTAGACTTAGCTGAGTGAATGCTTCAGCAAGCTCTTCCTCGCATATGGTTGGTTTGGACCAGTTGGATTCTCTTATCTCCGAGGAACTAACAATGTCTTGTATGGCTAGATTGAACCTTCTCCTTAGTTGTTTGGATTTGGCACGTGTCATGGGACCTTCTCTTACCTCTGGTACGTCATGGGAGTCATCGTCTTGGGTGTTAGGGTCGATGTCCGCATCAACCACCCAGAGAAAGAGCCAAAAAATATCCTTGGACTCAAACAAACCGTTTAAGATATGCTGATACCACGCCTCTTCAAGGCCTCTTGAACGCCTCATCATTACTAGACTACCAGAACCGAGCTATCACTAGTCACTCTGCTTCAAATCAAGATAAAAAATACATGTCTTAAGGCAAACCAAGGTGAACCTCTTCTTGCTAAGAAAAGAAAACGAAGAAATATATTTAAAATCTTCGGAAGATCTAGAGATCTAGATCCAAAAATTCTAGATGTGATTTCGAAAATCAACTTTAGCAGAGAAAACAAATGAAAGAAAAAGGGATTAAAAAACAAAAGCAAAAGAAAAGACACAACTCCGACGTTATGAAAGCCACCGTAGTTACATATTCTGAAAAAAATTTCTGAAAGAGAAAAGTTAGAGGTTCTAAAGAAAAAGAAAAAATAAAATTTTTGACACTTACATTTTTTTTGTTGATAGATAACTAAATCAATTATAATTTCACAAAAATAATTAAAATTCCATTTTCCTCACTAAAGTTATCTTTTTTTTTTTTTTTTTTTTTGTTGGCAGCCTACCTCACCAATATCTATGAAGGATATCTAATGTTTTTTAGTCTTTGAAGTTTAAAGAAAAACAAAAATCCCAACAAAATCATCTTATCTGATCGCAATTAATGTCTACACATTCGGAAAATTATCCGAAATAAGTTAATGACCTCCGCTCTTATCGAAAATACTAATTTGAATTAACCAACCTTATACAAACGACACAAGGTTATAAAGACCACACATCTCTCCTCTTCTACACCTATGAAATTTATTCTTTTTTGAGTATCAACTATGGCAGATCTCTCTCTTCCTCCCGATTCTCTTTTCCTCGGATTCGATAGCTCTACTCAGTGAGTTTAACTCTTGATTTTGTTTTTCTTTCCTGTGAAACTCAACTTTGATCAGAATCCGTGTTCGGCCATTTTGAAATTCGTTGTCAATTAAATTCCAAAATTATCAGATTTATTTTCTTTACCTAACTTGATCATTTTGAAATTCATTCGTCAATTTTTCATAAATTTTGATCATTTTAACCAAATTTCGAATTTAATTTTACCAAAGTTTCACCGAATTTGATATTTTTGAAATTCGTTAGTTTTGGTGATCAATTTTCATAAAACTCTGCAATTTCGATCTGAATCGCAACGATATTAATGCACTGATTCCATATTTTCTTTATTACCCATTAAGGTCCCTGAAAGCAACTGTGTTGGATTCAGACCTCAACATTGTCACAGCCGAACTCATTCATTTTGATTCTGACCTTCCTCATTACAAAACCAAAGATGGAGTTTACAGAGACACTACTATAAACGGTAGAATTGTATCCCCAACTCTCATGTGGGTTGAGGCACTTGATCTCATTCTCCATAAGCTCTCAAATTCCAATTTCGATTTCAAGAAAGTAATTGCGGTTTCTGGAAGTGGTCAGCAACATGGTAGTGTGTATTGGCAAAAGGGTAGTTCACAGATATTGAGATCATTGGATTCGAAAAGACCTTTGAAGGAACAACTGGAAAACGCCTTTTCACTTAAGGAATCACCTATATGGATGGATAGTAGTACTACAAAGGAGTGTCAAGAGATTGAGAATGCTGTAGGAGGGGCTATGGAGTTGTCAGAGATTACTGGTTCTCGTGCTTATGAGCGGTTTACTGGCCCACAGATACGGAAGCTTTTTATTGAAAAGAAAGATGTGTATAAGAGCACCGAGCGGATATCACTTGTTAGCTCGTTTATGGCGTCTTTGTTGATCGGAGATTATGCTTTGATTGATGAAACTGATGCAGCTGGGATGAATTTGATGGATATTAAAAAACGATGTTGGTCTAACTCCGTGTTAGAGGTTTGTTTGTGATCGATTTCGGGGATATAGTTAGACATGTAAATGGTTGTTGTGTAATTGGTTTCATTTGCAGGCTACAGCTACAGGTTTGGAGGAGAAACTTGGAAAGTTAGCACCAGCTTATGCTACTGCTGGTTCCGTTTCTCAGTATTTTGTTCTGAGGTTAGTATCAATTGTGTCTTTTGAACCGGATTTATAAACTGGTTAAAAGAAGATGATGGAATTGGGTAGTGATTGTATGCTTTTAAAACTTAACTTTGAGATTCTGGATTCAGAAATTATTTTGGATTTGTTGCAGGTACGGTTTTCAAAAGAAGTGTGTGGTTGTGCAGTGGTCAGGAGATAATCCTAATAGCTTGGCAGGTACATATTCAAGAACATAAGCTTTGAGTATGGAAGTTTATCTTGCGACTGGATTCTTTCTGTGTTACCATGTTCTGCAGGTCTAACTCTTAGTACTCCTGGAGATCTGGCGATCAGTCTTGGGACCAGTGACACGGTAAGCCTCTTCATTCTTGTCGAGTTTTCTAGTTAGTTACGCCAGAAACAGACTAGTTTCCTTACCATTTTACTTGTGGAACATTGTAAACTCTGACAGGTTTTTGGGATTACCAAAGAATATCAACCAAGTCTTGAAGGCCATGTGTTACCTAATCCCGTGGACCCTGAGAGTTATATGGTAATGTTGGTTTACAAGAATGCTTCTCTCACCCGTGAAGGTAGTCATAACTGCAAACTCTGACTCTTACCTATCGTTAGGCGCTTTGTTTGATCCTCTGAAACAATTCAAAATATGTGAATCTGTTTCAGAAATTCGTGACCGTTGTGCTGAAGGATCTTGGGATGTTTTTAATAAGTATTTGCTGGAAACACAGCCACTCAACAGTAAGTTGCTATTTCATAATCGTTCAGGTGTTCATCTATAAATATATTCAGGTTCTTTGTTTTCTTAATACACAACTGGATTCATTAGATGGGAAACTCGGCTACTACTACACTGAAAATGAAATTCTACCGCCACTTCCCGGTATGTTATTGAGTGATTCTCCTTTCCATACCATTGCTTTCGGCAACATGCTATAAGATTCTTTTACTAATTTATTTCCCAATACTTAGTTGGCTCTCATCGTTACATTCTTGAGAACTTCTCTGGTGAGTCTCTCGAGGGTGGGAAGGAACAAGAGGTCAATGAGTTCGACCTTCCCTCAGAGGTAAGCAAGTACACACATACACGAGGAAATTACATAGTTTGATATCATCCCAATATATTGTTTCTTGTCAGGTTAGGGCATTGATTGAAGGTCAGTTTCTTTCAAAGCGAGCTCATACCGAGAGATTTGGTATGCCTTCCCCTCCCATCCGAATAATAGCCACTGGAGGTGCATCAGCTAACGAGAATATCCTTAGTCTGATCTCGGCCATCTTCGGTTGTGATGTATACACTGTCCAAAGGCCTGGTAATACTTGCAGCATTACTTGTTTATGCGCTGATCTCTTTACGAATTAAACAAAGTGTTTGTTTTCACAGACTCAGCATCACTTGGAGCTGCACTAAGAGCTGCACATGGTTGGCTCTGCAACAAAAAAGGAAGCTTTGTTCCCATTTCATATCTTTACGAGGGGAGATTAGAGAAGACATCTCTAAACTGCAAGCTTAAGGTTAAAGCAGGAGATGCGAACATCGCTTCAACTTACGGTTTGTTGATGAAGAAGAGGATGGAAATAGAGAAAAAGCTTGTTGAGAAGTTAGGACACTTCTGAACAAAACTCCAACTCTTTAATAACCTTTAGAAGAGTTGAAAGCTAAATAAGATCTACTGAAACAACAAAGTTTTGCTTGTTCGTCGGAATAAAATGTGCATTTTTAGCAAATTTACCACAAAGTATTGATCTTATGAGTTCATGAAAATGTAACGCTTATATAAGATTTGGATTCTCTGAGAAAGTCTTCTGATATTCTTGAAGAGCCATAAACAACTGTGCACATAGAATGAGAGAAAAAAATAGAGAAGACTCACTAGGCATAAATTTATAGATCACATTGTTAGTAAATATCAATAAATTAAAATGATCTGCAGAGTAAGAGAGATTTTACATTTTTCTGGTGGAAATATTTCAAGGAAAAAATATAGCATTACTAACGACGACGAATCATATCCATCCTCTTCATCCAGAAAACCCCAAAATAAAATAAAAAACCCAAAAATTCAGAAAATATATAAAAAAAGCTTTGAAATGAGTGTTTGTTATAAACTTAAAACATAAAGTGTTTATATATATAAGTGTATATATATGTATATATATATTAATTAAATAAAATAATTTGGGAAATGGAGGAGAAATGGAAGTTGGAGTGGGAAAAAGAGTGTATTATTTCTTCTTGCTCTTATTGTTATTGCATTCTATCACTTACAAATGTATCACATATTTATAGTACATAGAGAACAACAAGAGATTAACACATATAGTGATGAGGATAACATCTTCTTGAGAGAGCAAAACAAGTGTTTTTGGTGATGTAGAGTTGGACAAATATGGAGATGAGGTGTCAATGTGATGGGTACACACATGTTTCATGTGTGTTTTTAACATTCTCCCTTGAGTATCCATCACTAGTAACATATTGCATACTGTCTCATTAAAAACTTTATCATGGAAAAATCCATTAGGATAAAAAGTATGACAAGGGAAAAAGAGTGCAGTGAGCGCCATCTCTCCCTGGAAAATATGGATATACTCTTCTCTTCAGAGATTCTATAGATAATCTATATTCTTGATTATCTTGTTCGTTTTTCTTGATTTTACCGATGTATGACATAGATTTTGAAAAAGATATACACATTCATCATTGACATTCTCCTTTAATGTCTATATTTTTCGTGTTATTTGCTGTCTTGTTAAAAACTTTGTTATGGAAAAATCCAGTGGGATAAAAACCATGATAAGGGAAAAAGAGTGCATCTACGCACATCATCATATGTCTCCCCTTGAAAGCTTCATCTTCATGAAATGCATTTTGATATCAACTGTCTTACTCTTCATGAGTCTTCTATTGGAGGAATATGTTTTATCGTTTCGCTCTTGATATAACTTCCTTCGAATTGGACGACACATGCAACAATATCTTTAAACAATGTTATTGGCTCTTCAATAGTGAGTATTATGCTTGCTTCTTGTATATATATGGGGGGGTGGGGGTGGGGGGGACATTAACAAGATATATAAATGTATGACAAGGGAAAAAGAGTGCAGTGAGCGCCATCTCTCCCTGGAAAATATGGATATACTCTTCTCTTCAGAGATTCTATAGATAATCTATATTCTTGATTATCTTGTTCGTTTTTCTTGATTTTACCGATGTATGACATAGATTTTGAAAAAGATATACACCTTCATCATTGACATTCTCCTTTAATGTCTATATTTTTCGTGTTATTTGCTTTCTTGTTAAAAACTTTGTTATGAAAAAACCCAGTGGGATAAATTTTAAACAAGCTCAAATTTTATCCATTGCAGCTCATAAGACCACAATCCAATGAACAACTACAAGCCAGCCACATAACCAAGTAAGAACTTGTATCCATTGCATGCATAATAGATGTGCTATAACTCATAATGTTTTGATGAGTCTATGTTAGCAATATAATTTGTTGATGAGATATGTAGTTAAAGAGGATTAAACAACGTGGAGTAAAAGACCCAACGACTGAAAGCACGATGGAATTTTTTTTCTTTTTCTACTTACCACTCTGCTGATCCCTCCATCTATGTTTCCAAGCACTATAAACGGAAATCTCTTTGGATCCGATGAACTACCCTGGCGAGCACAAGATGATACCATGAAAACAGGGAAATAATATAAGTTAGCATATTATAAACTGTTATAGGATTAAAAGTTAGTAAAACGCAAAAGTGAAGCAATCGTAATCCATATAAGCAATAGAGCGTACATGTTTTAAAGCTCAGGATCCAATCTAACACATAGCATCAACATTAAAGTATCCACTCTATGAAACTCATATCAAACGTTCCGATTATGATTCTACAAAGAATACACCAAAGAGAATATTAATTACTATGCAGATGAAGAATGAGAATTACCTCATCGAAGGGATAAGTATCCTTATTAGACATCAAGGCTTCTTGAAACTTCTGTAAGATGGAAGCAACATGCAAACATTAATCAAATTAGCTTAAAAACAATTTTACAGATTTTGTTGGTGATTTAACTCGACAAAACACATGTATCTCTGACCTAAGCAATGTTAAACACACCTAAAAATTCTCAAGGTAAAGTGAGAAAACTTGATTGCATTCGAACACACAAAACTAACATATAAAAAAGCACAAAAGGGAGCGTTGGACCTGCAGCTATAACTTCGACAACACATGTTACAAGTGCGAGATCAGGTTTCTTCTCTAAAGCTCGTAATCCAGCATACACACCAGCAGCTTTAAATCCTTTAGCAGCTGTAACGTCACCAGGTACCTAAAAAGGAACGTTTCAAATTCAAAACTTTGAAAGGAACTCAAAAAGTGAGGAATCTTGAGTGAGGCTACCTGCTGGACTTCTAACCAAACACCAAGTCACCAACCAAAAATTTCTTCTTTAGCTAAGAGACTACTTGCTAGTAGAGAATTTGCAGGGAACAAACAAACAACTCTCCCCTTGTATCATCACCCTCATCCTCTGCTTCTTTTCTCTCCAAAATTGTAGGGATCATGATTTATATCAAATGTCTAACTTAAGATATTGGGAAAAATATGTAAGAAAGAGTTTGCAAACACAAAAGAAAGTCAGGGCTTTAGTTTAAACTGTTGGTTAGGTGATTACAAGCGTAGTAATTGTTGCGGAGAAAATATATATTAATCAGAGATCCAAATGATTCTACCAACAGAAGAATGAAACAAAGAATCAAAATTAAAAATTGCAGAATCAGATTTAAACTGTTGGTTAGGTGAAATCACGGAAGAGAAGAAGCTATTGATGCGTCTTCATTTGATGTTATTAAACCAAGTCCCTTAACAAACAATCCTGCATAAATGTATCCAAAGAAGCAACCTAAAGAACAGTTTCTTATCATCACGCCATGATATCATTGAATCAGAAACTGATAACCACAAACTAATTCGTAACCTAAAGAACAAATATATGAAATAGAAATCAATTCCAATAAACAAGCTGATGACTTTGGCAAAGAGATCGATTCCAAAAACAAACCGCAACCAATGAAATAAAAATAGATTCCTGATTTTGAAATTGCAGAAATTAACCTCATTACTCTAAGCTATTTGAGACTCCGCCATAGCTCGAATCACAATGAAATTCGGACACAGAGATCTACAGTAGATCTATAGATAGAGCAACTAACAGACCCAACTCAAGATGAAGGAGATTTAAGGTCGAATCAAACAAAATCGGAGAAATTTCAGAGCTCGGGTGAAGGAAAAGTGAATCTAGGGTTCAATGGTGATGATTTTCGGACCCATGGCGGATCTAGGACCTGTAGCACTGCGAAATATTGGATTAAAAATTATGAACAAAATCAGATTAAGGAAAGACAAATATATGGACATGAGATATGATCTTTTTCCTTAATTCAACAAACCTCTTGTAGTGTGGCGGTTTAATGAGATTTTTGAATCACAGGATACAACCGTGTTGAGATTATAATCGCGACACTCGATTATAGAATTTGCAAACTAGATCTACGATATATTTTCGAGATTTAATTTTAAGAAAAGAGAAGAAGGAGATTACTGAAAGCTTTTTGATTTTCGTTATTGGATGATTTGAGAGAAGTAGGCGAGACTTTAATTTATATGGAAGAGTTGTTTGATCTCCAAGGAAGAAATAAGCTATGCGAGATTTAGCTTTATCTGCAAGAATAGAATATTCTGCAAATATTCTTCCTTATCGTGCAAGGATAAGAATTCAAGAATATTTACGAAAATATTCTTGACACAATCTAGAATCTTCTAGATTTATCCAGAATTATGCAAAAAATCTTAAGAGAAAATTAACTAAATTATTAATGGAAATTTGTCCCAACAGAATAGGCCCTTGTGGACCAAAGGACCACATTCACCAAGACCCAAGACCAAGCCCATGCCTGGCCCAGCACAGCGGCGCGGCGGGTGTGTGTGGTTTTGTATAATAGCCATCCATCTCTCACTCTTTATCCAATGTGGGATATTTTGCTCATTTTGGTACTTAGTCAAAATTACAAGTATTACTAGCTCTTCAAGCTAACCACTTTGGACTCTCATTACTCATTCAAAATTAACTTCGATTTTGACATGTAAATATACTATCTTATAGTGCTCATTCCAAGGATTCCAAAGACCTCAAGATTCGGTTATTCCGGTGATGGACTTCACCGAAAAAGTCACCAGAAATTTGGCCAAATACATATCTAAAAGTGTAGGGGATTGTAAGACTGTGAAATCTTGTATTGAAAAATTATGAACAAAATCCGATTAAGGAAAAACGAATACGCGGAGGCGAGATATGATCTCTTTCCTTAATTCAATAAACCTCCCGCACTGTGGCGGTTCGATGAGATTTTTGAATCCCAGGATACAACCGTGTTGAGACTATAATCGCGATACTCGATTATAGAATCTGCGAACTAGATCTATGATATACTCTCGAGACTTACTTTTAAGAAAAGAGAAGAAGGAGATTGCTAGAAGCTTTTGTTTTCGTGTTTTGGATTCGATTCAATTCAATTTGATTTGATTCAATCCAATGATTTGAGAGAATGATGAGAGACTTTATTTATGGTGAAGAGTATTTTGATCTTCAAGGTAGAGATAATCTCTGCGAGATTTAGCTTGATCCACAAGAGTAAAATATTCTGCAAATATTTTGAGAATATTTTGCCTTATTCTGCAAGAGTAAAATATTCTGCAAAGATTTGGAAATATTACGAAAATATTTTTGACTCAATCTAGAATCTTCTAGATTTATCCAAAATTATGCAACTTCACCGGAAATTTAGCCTAAGACATTTTCGTCAAAATTGAGTTCCAACAATCCTCCACATGAATAAAAATGACTCTAAACATATGACGACTCTACAGAGTCGATAGACTTAGACAGACACGACTGACAAACTTTCGAGAGTATAAGCAAAAATTTACTATATATGAGATAGTAGCATGTTTCAGCCTTGAACCGCTCATTGTTAATATTTGTCGAGTTTACTCGGCCAGGAGGTGAACATGATGTCTTGAACCACCCAGATTTTTACGTAAACTTAGACAACAGATACAACCCTGTTTCATTTTCTCGTAGAACTAAGTCCTCTATTGTGTTCGTTGTGGCCTTGAACTTGGAGAATATAGCCTCATCTTCATCCTCCTAGAAATGGCCTTATTTCACACTCACTAGGTGACTTCCACTCGCTCCTGTCATATAATAAAGTATCCCATAATACTCTGCATATATGAAAGCTATGGATTTATTCATTAAAAGCAATGTTTAACCTTTTAAAACTTACAGGAAACACTGTTGGTCATCTAAGAACTGGGTAGTGACATAACGTCTTTTAGTGCTTTTATCATGCTTGATTTAGTTGTCCCTTTGAACCGACATCCTGGGATCTCCAGTCACGTAGGTGAGGTATCCATTAAACATCCTCTTTAATTCATAGGCTTTAAACCCATTCTATTCGATGATTTTACAACTTGATATCATGACACACCTTTATGGATCCTAGGTTGTCATCTTGTTTGATATAATCTAGTTAGATGACACAAATTGATATCAATTGTCTAATAGTTTTATTTTGTCTTATTAAAGATATAACTAACCATTATACACGAAACTTAGTACCCAGCCTATAGTCAATAGACTATCATAGTGTACACGTGATGTGATATGATCCTGGTAGCGATCAAGTCCGAGGATGATCTCCCGTAGGTTGCAAGGAGTCGAAATGGTGGTGTAGTGTTGCGGAAGTGAGGTTTAGTGAGGCGATACGATGAAAGATGGACTCGAGGATAGATCAAAGTGATACTTCCAAAGGTTGCGAAGTGCCTTTAAACTATCAAGCTTGTTCAGGAGAGGGTAAAGACCCAATACTTTGAACAAGGGGTGGAGGTGAATGATACTTCTTAAGGACTATAGAGGAATCCTTAAACTATCGAGATTTGCTAGTCATGAGGGATGAAGATCCGGACAATTTAAACAAGCGATGATCAAACAAGTTAAAAAGAGATTTTTTATATAAAAAGAGTTTGATGTCTTTTCAAATGAGGTTCAGATCGGAATAAGAAGGGAAAAGAAAGAAAAGAAGCAATAAAAGAATGTGGAGTTACGAGACATGCCTCGGAACTCACACAAAGACCATGCAGAATTAAAACAACATTTAAACAAAGTCTGAACAAGAAAATAGACTCCAATTTCGTGCAAATGAAGATGGCTGGGCTTTGGCTTTATCAAGAGGCCATGAGAAAGAGTGATAAGGCCTACCTCATTAAAAACTTTGTTTGGAAAACCCAATGGGACGAAACCAAACAAGGGAAAAAGAGTATATGTCTTATCACCTCTCTTGATAAATGTTTAGGTGGCTTGTATCACAACCAGGGTAGTTGGATTAGCACACACTAAACTGCCCTGGATAGTGTTGAGAAGATGTTGCAAAGTTGTATTGAGCTCAGCTTGCTCGGACCTAGTAATAGGGGAAATGTGCCAATCTTCATGTCCTTGCTGCTTCTGTTCAAGCTGGTTCCATTGATCCTCTTTGTCATCCTTATGCTGTATTGGTTCATCCTCCTTGCTGGCCATGCTCTCATCATCCTCCCCTTCTTGAAAAGGATTTGACCTCAAATATGCTTCATCTGCAAAATAGGGAACCAAATCTCGGACTTACACGGTACTTTCCTTGGAGACCCAGCTGGTAGGCATTGTTGTTGAGCTTCTTGATAATTTTGAATGGACCATCAATTCTGGGCATAAGCTTGGATTTTCTCTCGTTAGGGAACCTTTCTTTTCTCAAATGGATCCACACCAAGTCTCCTTCTTCAAAGACCATCTCCTTGTGGCTCTTGTTTGCATGCTTCTCGTATAACCTGGTCTTGTTCTCAATATTAATTCAAGCCTTCTCATGAATCTGCTTGACTAATTCTGCCTTTTCCTTTCCATCAAGACTTATCCTTTCATTCATAGGTAAAGGCATTAGATCCAAAGGTGAGAGGGGATTGAACCCATAAACAATTTCAAATGGTGAATACTTAGATGCGGAATGCCTAACATTATTATAAGCAAATTCAACATGAGGAATACATTCTTCCCAAGTTCTAAGATTCTTTTTAATTATAGCACGCAACAAAGTAGATAGAGTTCTATTTACTACTTCAGTTTGACCATTGGATTGCGGATGACAAGTTGTAGAGAAACAAAGCTTAGTTCCTAGTTTAGACCAAAGCGTTTTCCAAAAATGACTAAGGAACTTAGTGTCTCTATCCGATATAATAGTTCTAGGCATGCCATAAAGTCTAACTATCTCCTTAAAGAATAATCCAGCTACATGAATGGCATCATCAATTTTGTGACAAGGAATGAAGTGAGCCATTTTAGAGAACCTATCCACTACCACAAATATCGAATCCTTACCAGTTTTTGTCTTGGGTAATCTGATGACAAAATCCATGGAAATGTCATGCCAAGGATGTAATGGAATAGGTAAAAGAATATACAAACCGTGGTTTTGGATGCTGGATTTGGCTTGCCTACACGTGATACATCGTTGACAAGTTTTCTCAACGTCGCTCCTCATATGTGGCCAAAAGAAATGCTCCTGTAGTACACTTAATGTTTTTGCCACGCCAACGTGACCCATAAGACCACCTGCATGAGCTTCCTTGACAAACAAGTCTCGCAAAGAGGAGTTAGGCACACATAATCGGTTTTCATAAAATAAGAACCCACCAGCCTTGTAATATTTTCGCACACCAAATTTTTCACAAGAAGCATAGATTTCTTTGAAGTCAGCATCAGTAGCATATAGTTCATTTATTTGCTCAAATCCTAGTATCTTAACTTCTAAAGAATTCAAAAGAACATACCTACGAGAAAGAGCATCGGCTACTACATTCTCCTTACCTTTCTTGTATTTGATCACATAGGGAAAGGTTTCAAGAAATTCAACCCACTTGGCATGTCTTTTGTTGAGCTTATGCTGTCCTTTGAGATGTTTAAGAGATTCATGGTCCATGTGGATAACAAACTCCTTGGGCCAAAGATAATGTTGCCACGTTTGTAGAGCCCTAATAAGCGCATATAGTTCTTTGTCATAGGTTGGATAATTGAGTATGGCGCCTCCAATCTTCTCACTAAAGTATGCTATAGGCCTTTGTTCATACATGAGAACAGCACCAATACCAATTCCTGAAGCATCAAATTCAATCTCAAACTTTTTATCGAAATTAGGAAGAGATAAAACCGGGGCGTGTGTAAGCTTGTCTTTCAAGGTTTGGAATGCGTTTTCTTGAGCTTGCTCCCACTTGAATCCTATATTCTTCTTGATAACCTCAGTGAGCGGAGATGCTATTGTGCTGAAGTCCTTTACAAACCTCCTATAAAACCCGGCAAGGCCATGGAAGCTTCTTACTTCGCTTACATTCTTTGGACTTGGCCATTCTTTAATCGCTTGAATCTTTTCCTCATCAACCTTAATGCCATCTGCACTTACCACAAAACCTAAAAACACAAGGTTATCCGTTCCAAAAGTACATTTCGTAAAGTTAGCATATAAGGTTTCCTTCCTAAGCACTTCCAAAATTTTTCTAAGGTGTTCTACATGATCTTCTAGGCTGCGGCTGTAAACTAAAATGTCATCAAAATACAAAACCACAAAATGACCAATGAAATCCCTAAGAACATGGTTCATTAACCTCATGAAAGTGCTAGGTGCGTTTGTTAACCCAAAAGGCATGACTAACCATTCATACAATCCATGCTTAGATTTAAATGCGGTTTTCCATTCATTCCCTTCTTTCATCCTAATCTGGTGGTAACCACTTTTAAGATCTGCCTTAGAAAAGATGCTAGAACCATGCAATTCATCAAGCATATAATCTAATCTAGGTATAGGATGTCGATACTTTACAGTGATATTGTTGATGGCACGGTAATCAACACACATCCTCCAGCTATTCTCTTTCTTTGGGACAAGCAAAACGGGCACGGCACATCGGCTCATACTCTCTCGGATATGTCCTTTCTTCATGAGCTCGGTGACTTGTTGTTGAAGTTCCTTAGTTTCTAGAGGGTTGGTTCTGTATGCTGGTTTGTTGGGAAGAGAAGCTCCGGGTATGAAATCGATTTGGTGTTCTATTCCACGGATTGGCGGCAAGTCTTGGGAAGGTTCCTCCGGAAACACATCTTGGAACTCCTGCAAAAGAAACTGAATTTTGCTAGGAAGTTCCTGCATAGTTTGGTTAATATTAAGGCATTCTTTAAACACAAAGAGTAGGGATGGCGAGTAACTCCCTTGTTGAGGTGTGATCATAAGGTTGGCCGGTTGCTTGAGCTTGGACTTGTAAGTAGTCTTGTTTTTCTTCAAAGTGATTTGGTCTAGATGAACCTCTTGTGGGGTTAACGGCACTAGAATGTTCCTCTTGTTTTTAAACTCAAATGAATACCTATTGGTAAACCCATCATGCATTACTTTCCAATCAGATTGCCAAGGTCTTCCAAGGAGTATATGTCCGACATCCATCGGTAAGATATCACATAAGACCTCATCTTCGTACTTTCCTATAGAAAAAGGAACTAAGACCTGGTTCCTGACTTCCAACTCTCCCTCATCATTAAGCCATTGCAACTTATAAGGCTTAGCTCTCTTAATGACCGCTAGTCCAAGTTTTTTGACCATGGACTCACTCGCAACATTGTTGCAACTACCCCCATCGATTACTAAGCTGCAGACCTTTTCCTTCACTAGACAACGAGTATGGAATAGATTCTCTCTCTGCTCATTCTTTTCAAACTTAGTGTGTAGATTCAAAGTTCTCCTAGTGACCAATAATTGTCCCACTGTTGGCATTGTGACCTATTCTTCTATAGACTCAGCTTTAGAATGTTCTTCTTCCGATTCGAGCTCTCCATTGGCACGGATAACTATGGTCCTCTTATTAGAGCAGGCGTTTGAATAGTGACCAAAACCCTTACACTTGAAGCATTGTATTTCCCTGGTCTTGGTGCTTGATCCCTTGTCAATACCCTTAAGTCGCGGCTTCTCTATCTTGGGTTTAGGGAATGGTTGATATTCCTTGTTAGGCTTATCTTCACAGGATTGGTTAAACCTTGGAGTAGCATAACTGGGCTTACAGTTCTTTCTCTTAAGTTGTTTTTCGAACATGACAACCTTGTGAAGAAGTTTTTCCATCTCGATATAATGATGGACTTCAAGCCTTTCTATGATATCCTTATTGAGACCACCCATAAATCTAGCCATAGCAGCTTCATTATACTCTTGAATATTAGCCCTGAGCAACAAAGTTTCCAGTTCTTTATAGTATTCTTCTACGGACCTACTTCCTTGAGACAGATTCCTCAGTTTTAGATACAACTCTCTATGGTAATGACTAGGTATAAACCTCTTTTGCATAATAATCTTCATTTGGTTCCAGGTTTCAATAGGAAGATCTCCAACCCTCCTCCTAGAAGTTACCAACTGATCCCACCAACTTAAAGCATAATCCTTGAATGCAGTTAGGGCTATCCGAACCTTATGGTCTTGAGTGAATTCTCTGCAATGAAAACTATCTCAAACTTTTTCTCCCATTCTAAGTATTCTTCCGGATCATTGGTTCCATGGAAAGATGGAATTTCGATTTTAAGGCCGGCTAAGGGGTCTCGAGGATTGGTTTGGTTGATCCTATGGGGTTGATCCTCTCTCTGGGTCATCTTCCCCTTGAATGATGTGATCTTGAGGAGTCACTATAGTATTGCTCAGCATCAGAAGGTTGGGGGTTCCTCCTAAGTCGGTCATTGATGGATCTTTCTAGTTCACCTCTCAGCTCTGCTCTCATGGTTGCCATACTCTCGTTCATCATGGCTTTAAAGGAATGAAGGAGTTGTTTATTGGAATTTGACTATTCCTCTTCACCATTGCTGGTTCCCACCATGGTACCTGTTCAGATTTAAACAAGTAACAAGTAAAAATGCCCAAAGATAACTCAACAAAAAATACTCGGCAAGCAAGCTTGAATCCCAAGCGACAGTTTGGTTTGATCGAGCTGAATAAAATGTCAAAACACGTTCAAAAATATTAGAAATAATTTTCTAAGATACTTGACTCTTTTTCAAAACAGATCAAACTGATTTCACGATTTTAGCAATTAAAACGGATTTATGAAAATCAAAACACTGAAAATCGCAAATATCCTTTCACTAAAACACTTGAAGATGATCGGTCAGATTAAAATATCAAATAGTGTCTAAAAATTCCGAAATCAATTTTAACTGAAACTAGACTCGTAAAAGGTTCTTTAGAAACTGATTTCACGATTTTATCTATTACCAACGATTTATGAAAATTCTGACAATCAACAGATAAATCGATCGGAATGTAAAGAGGTGTAATAGATCGGATAAGACACAACCTGACGTGGAGTCTGCTCTGCTACCACTTGATATGATTCTGGTAGGGATCAAGTCCAAGGATGATCTCCCGTAGGTTGCAAGAAGTCGAAATGGTGGTGTAGTGTTGCAGAAGTGAGGTTTGGTGAGGTGATACACTGAAAGATGGACTCGAGGATGGATCAAAGTGATACTTCCAAAGGTTGCGAAGGGCCTTTAGACTATCAAAATTGTTCAGGAGAGGGTAAAGACCCAATACTTCGAACAAGGGGTGGAGGTGAATGATACTTCTTAAGGACTATGGAGGAATCCTTAGACTATCGAGACTTGCTAGTCGTGAGGGATGAAGATCCGGACACTTTAAACAAGCGATGATCAAACAAGTTAAAAAGAGTTTGATGTCTTTTCAAATGAGGTTCAGATAGGAATAAGAAGAGAAGAGAAAGAAAAGAAACAATAAAAGAGTGTGGAGTTACGAGACATGCCTCGGAACTCACACAAAGACCTTGCAGAATTAAAACAACATTTAAACAAAGTTTGAACAAGAAAATAGACTCCAATTTCATGCAAATGAAGATGGCTGGGCTTTGGCTTTATCAAGAGGCCATGAGAAAGAGTGATAAGGCCTACCTCATTAAAAACCTTGTTTGGAAAACCCAATGGGACAAAACCAAACAAGGGGAAAAGAGTATATATCTTATCACCTCTCTTGATAAATGTTTAGGTGGCTTGTATCACAACCAGGGTAGTTGGATTAGCACACACTAAACTGCCCTGGATGGTGTTGAGAAGATGTTGCAAAGTTGTATTGAGCTCTGATGTCTCTGAATTTTACCACTTTTAAACTTGCATTTCCATCCCTTTTAGCATAGTTTCATATACAGTTTCACTCCATATCCATCTATTTCATTCATATAGGGTTAATGATAGGTTTACTGTAGTTTTGCATACATATTGCATATTGGAGTTGCATTTCAGGTATTTTGGATGTTTGCTGGAGATTGATGTATTGTACTTTTGATTGCTTTTTGGTTTGTTTTTAGTATTTGTTTCGTGTCTTTTGTTAGTTTTCGAGTCATTTCTATTTTTGTTTTGAGTCTTGTACAGGTTCTATGGAGTTAAGCTGGAATAAGACGGTTTCGGGATTGTTCAGGCTAAGATGAAGCCTAGAAGCTACGGAAAGGAAAGGGATCGATCGATCCTACCCTTTGATCGATCGATCCAAACAACCCCAAGAACACAACCAAGGATCGGTCGATCTCATGGTCAGATCGGCCGATCAATGCTCCACAGACATTTTCTCCGAACACAACGATCGACCGATCCTCCATGACGATCGACCGATCGCTAGCCAGCCGCCATGAAGATATTTTGTCCAGAAATTGGGGATCGATCGATCCTCCATGACGATCGACCGATCGCTAGCCAGCCGCCATGAAGATATTTTGTCTGGAAATTGGGGATCAATCGATCCGACTTGTGGATCGACCGATCCTCCCAGCCACCTATTCCATTTTACACCTATGTCTATAAATATCCGACCTAAACCTACTTAATCGGGACCAGTTATTTTCTAAAGGATATCTGACGCCTAAAAACACTATTCTAGACATATTTCTTGGATTTATAAGCTCCTCCTTCTATCAAACACTTGGAGAAGTTTTGTTGTATCATTTGTTGTTTATTTCAATACTATTATGCTTTCTATGGTTTACTTTATTGTTTCTTTGATTATGTGTGAGTAATTTCACAGTTAGGTTTTAGGGTTCCTGAAGGAAATTGATGGCTTGATGAATTGATAGAGATTTGGGGTTTCTAATCCATAGGTTCTTTGATTCATGTGTTCTTAATGCTAGATTAAGAGTAGCTACCTTAGTTTTGATTCTAGGTTGTTCTATAAGCACTAATCATGTTATAGAGAACTTGAACCTTATGAATTGAGCTTTGTATCTCTAGCCTGCGAGAGTTGATGCTAGATCATCATTGTGAACTTAGTGAACTTGTTTGTTAATGCTAATTTGGCTAGGAGAAATCAAACGAGAGTTTAGTTTTCATGTAGTCAAATTTAGGGGTTAAGGCCACGAGAGTGGGTCAATCCACCTTGTGTTCATGTTCTAGAACGTTGCTGAGAGTGTTAAACCCCATGCTCAAAATTATTCGTTAAGCCATTGACAACCTGAAATGCCCTAAGGCCTAATGCCTTTTAAATCGTATAAATCAGTCGTTTTGTGTTTATTGCATTTTGTTTACAACTTTGAAAGAAAACAACCAAACCAATCCTGCTATAGCTAATTACAAGTCTCGTAAATCATTAGTGTACCATTGGTTCTTGTAGATCGATCTCGTTATATACTACCTTGCGGTTAAGTGTATCGAGTAAATACTCGAGTAATCAAGTTGGCGCTGTTGCCGGGGACCAATAGCGTTACCTAAAGATTTAGGATCAGTTATTAGTCTATTGCATTTTATTTACAGTTACTGATAATCATTTCCTCTTTCTCTTTGATGTTTTAAAGGTATATGACCCGAGGCGAAGGTTCATCACACCTAGTTGAATATCACGAAGAAGTTGGAAAGTTTGAAAAGGCAATTAGAAGAAAGAAGAGGCTAGCAAAGCAAAGAGAAGATCAAATGGCACATGAACAAGGAGGTAATGTGTTACCACCTGGAGGTTTACCACACGATGGAGAAAATGGTGGAGAGTTACAAGACCCTCCAGTTGGAGTTGCTGCACACCAACCACCGAACTATCAAAGGCCTGCTCCTGCTCGTAGGACCTTAAGGGAACATGATGCTCCCAATGCTCAAATGTATCGAGGAGGTGTCCAACATCCTCCAATCAACAGAACTGATTTTGAGATCAAGTCGGGATTGCTGAATCTCGTGAAACAAAACCAGTTCCATGGACTTCCTTCTGAAAATCCAGTTACTCATCTCGATAACTTCGAGGATGTGTGTGGAACAACCAGGATGAATGGAGTACCAGACGATGCTTTTAAGTGTCGTTTGTTCTTGTTTTCGCTAGCTGATAAAGCGAAACGTTGGTTTAAATCTTTAGAAAGAGACTCCATCAGTTCATGGGATGATTACAAAGCTGCATTCTTGGGACAATATTTTACTCAAGCAAGGACCACGCTTCTAAGGAACAAGATCTCGAGTTTTCAACAAGCTGGTACCGAGTCATTCCAAGAAGCTTGGGAGAGATTTAAGGACTACAAAAGAGAGTGTCCTCATCACGGGTTCACTCCTGAATCACTCATCAACACCTTCTATAGAGGAATTGACCAGAATTACAAGATGGCTTTGGACACAGCAAGCAATGGAGACTTCATGACAAAAACAGAACCGGAAGCTCTAATCTTGATTGAAAATCTTGCTGGTAGCAACAGCAACCATTGTGTTGATTATGATAGGACCTTGAGGAGCGTTGGAGGAGGAGAATCAAAACAGATTTCTGAGCTGACTGCGAAGGTGGAACAACTTCTAAGACGTGAACAAAGAGCAGTTAACTATTGTGATGATTCTGGAGAAGGTCAGGGTTACCAAGAGCAAGATTACCAAGAGTAATCTGGGGACTGTTTTGAGGACGTACAAGCTGAGCTGAATTATGTGAATGGTTATCAAAACCAAGGGTTCAACCAGAACTATAAGAATCATCCTAATCTCTCATACCGAAGCACCAATGTTGAGAACCCCCAAGACCAAAAATATCCAGCACAAGTGAGACCACAATGGCAACAATATCAAGCAAAACCGTTTGTGCCAAACCAAGGAGGCTACAACAAGCCTTTTGAAAACAGAGTTCAGAATCAAGGAGGCTACAACAAGCCTTTTGAAAACAAAGTTCAGAACCAAGGAGGTTTTCAACAATGGGGATTTCAGCAAAGACCTCAGTTCAACAACATTCAGAGAGGTTATCAAGCACCAGCTCAAGCTCCTGTGAGCTATGCCCCATCTGGACCGTCCGATGACAGCGAAATGAAAACAATGCTTAAGCAACTGCTCGATGGCCAGAACAAGAACGCCTTTGACATCAACTCAAGAGTGGAAAACATGTACAGCGAACTCCAAGGTAAGTTTGAAAATCTTTCATCACATGTTAAAACACTTGAGAATCAGGTAGCACAAGCCGCTTCTACTTCTACAAGACCTATGGGAGTTCTTCCTGGAAAACCACAACCGAACCCGAAAGATTACAACAATGGTAAAGAATTTGTCAATGCCATTACATTGAGGAGTGGGAAACAGGTAGAACCAATCTTGAAGAAAGTAAAAGAAGTTGAGGTTCTCGATGACTCAGAGAAAGTCATTGAGAATGAGAATGATTCAGAGGTTCTCAATGCACCACGAGGTGAGGAAGTTGCAGATAAGAAAATCGCTGATCTTGAGGAGGAAACTGGAGATCTCGTGCCTCCACCGTACATACCCAAGTTGCCATTTCCAGGTCGCTTAAGGAAGATTCAAAGAGAGAAGGAGTATGCTAAATTTGATGAAGTGATGAAACAACTTCAAATCAAGCTCCCTTTTCTTGAGTTAGTTCGAAATATTCCTATCTACAGAAAATATCTCAAGGATATTTTGACTAACAGGAAAACTCTTAAAGAAGGAGCTGTCTTGATCACACACGAATGCAGCCATTTTGCAAAAACACAATGCCAAAGAAGAAAGAAGATCCAGGTAGTTTTGTTTTGCCTTGTAAAATTGGTGACTCATTATTTGCTAGATGTTTGTGTGATTTAGGTGCAAGTGTGAGCTTGATGCCGCTTTCAGTTGCAAAGCGGTTAGGGATCACAAACTTCAAGCCAACAAGTATCTCTCTAGTGCTTACAGACCGTTCTGTGCGGTTGCCCATTGGAATTGCTGAGAATGTTTACGTGAGAGTTGGGACATTTCATATCCCCACTGACTTCATTGTTCTTAACCTGGATGAGGAGCCAAAAGACCCGCTTATTCTTGGTAGACCTTTCTTGCACACCTCTGATGCATTAATAGATGTCAAGAGAAGCTTGATCAAGCTGCAAGTAGGAGATCTTGTCCAAGTATTCGACATGGAGAGAGTGATGTCTAAACCAACTATTGAAGGTCAAGCATTTTGGGTTGACATTATGGATGAGCTAGCTGATGAGCTCTTAGAGGAAATGAATACTGAAGATCCACTTCAAATCGCCTTGACAAAGGAAGAGGATCAACATGGATACATTGAGGAAGCAACAACGGATTTCGCTAGAATTCTAGACGAGCCGGTTGAACTGAGTAAAGTTGTTGCATTCGCCTTGCTAGACAAAGATGAAGTAGAAAAGGAGGAGAATGAACCTACCTCAGAAGACTGTGGAGATTGGAGTGAACTAAAAGCTCCAAAAGTGGAACTCAAGCCGCTTCCCTCAGGGCTCAGGTATGCGTTTCTTGGTCCTCATTCTACTTACCCCGTTATAATCAATGCTGAACTAAACAATGTAGAGAAAGCCCTACTGCTCTGTGAGCTGAGGAAGTACAGAAAAGCTATAGGCTATTCCCTTGATGACATGAAAGGTATATCTCCTAACCTTTGCATGCATAGGATTTATCTCGAAGATGAATCAATGATGTCTATAGAACATCAAAGACGGTTAAACCCGAACCTCAGAGATGTTGTTAAGACTGAGATAATCAAACTCCTAGATGCAGGAGTAATCTATCCAATCTCGGATAGTACTTGGGTAAGTCCTGTCCATGTGGTACCTAAAAAGGGTGGTGTCACTATGATTAGAAATGATAGGAATGAATTGATTCCGACAAGAACTGTAACAGGGCACCAGATGTGCATTGATTATAGAAAGCTTAACTCTGCAACACGTAAAGATCATTTTCCACTTCCATTTATCGATCAAATGTTAGAGAGGCTAGCAAACAACCAATATTACTGTTTTCTTGATGGGTACTCGGGATTCTTTCAGATTCCGATACATCCCGATGATCAAGAGAAAACCACTTTTACATGTCCTTATGGTACTTTCGCATATCGAAGAATGCCATTTGGATTGTGTAACGCACCAGCAACATTTCAGCGTTGTATGATGTCAATTTTTTCTGAAATGATTGAGGATTATATAGAAGTCTTTATGGATGACTTCTCTGTGCATGGCACATCTTTTGCTGTTTGTTTGTCTAATCTGTGCAGGGTACTCCAACGCTGCGAGGACAAACATTTGGTCCTGAATTGGGAGAAGTGTCACTACATGGTGCGAGATGGAATCGTGCTCGGTCATAGGATCTCAGAAAAAGGCATAGAAGTAGATAGAGCAAAAATCGATGTGATGATGAACATGCCACCTCCAAATTCTGTAAAGGGAATAAGAAGCTTTCTAGGACATGCTGGGTTCTACAGGAGGTTCATAAAGGATTTTTCAAAGATTGTAAGGCCATTAACTCAGCTATTGTGTAAGGATCAAAAATTTGAGTTTAATGAAAACTGCCTCAAGGCATTTATAAAGATCAAGGGATCTCTTGTGAGCGCTCCCATTGTACAACCACCTGATTGGGAGCTACCTTTCGAGGTAATGTGCGATGCAAGTGACTATGCTGTAGGTGCAGTTTTAGGGCAAAGGAAAGACAAGAAGATGCACGCCATCTACTATGCCAGCCGCACTCTTGATGCCGCACAATGCAACTATGCAACAACCGAGAAAGAACTTCTAGCAATTGTCTTCGCTTTTGAGAAGTTTAGATCCTATCTCGTTGGGTCCAAAGTTATAGTCCACACTGATCATGCAGCGTTGAGATACCTTATGACAAAGAAAGACGCCAAGCCGAGGCTGTTAAGATGTATACTTCTACTCCAGGAGTTCGACTTGGAAATCAAAGATAAGAAGGGAATCGAAAACGGAGTCGCAGATAACTTATCTCGACTAAGAGTAGAAGAGGATGTTCCAATGAGAGATACTTTTCCAGGAGAAGAGCTTGGGTTACTAGAAGATAACTATGTCTATGAGGTTGAGCAATCTAACAACAGAAATGCGGCTGAACTCATGACCATGCACACCATCGAGGGAAATTTACCATGGTATGCTGACTTTGCTAACTACTTATCTTGTGATGTTTCACCACCTAATTTTGTAGGATATGCCAAGAAAAAGTTTCTCAAAGATGTCCAACACTACTATTGGGATGAACCATTTCTTTACAAGAGGTGTAAAGACGGGATTTTCAGAAGATGCATTCCCAAAAGTGAGGTACATGGTATTTTCTATCATTGTCATGCTTCTGATTATGCAGGACACTTCGCTTCCTTTAAAACAGCTACAAAGATTTTACAAGCTGGCTTTTGGTGGCCTACGATATTCCGTGATGCACACGAGTTTGTAGCGAAGTGTGACGCTTGCCAAAGGAAAGATAACATAAGCAAGCGGAATGAAATGCCACAAAATTTCATTCTCGAGGTTGAGGTGTTCGATGTATGGGGCATCGACTTCATGGTACCTTTCCCGGCATCCTATGGAAACGAGTACATCTTAGTCACAGTCGACTATGTCTCTAAATGGGTGGAAGCACTTGCCAGCCCAACAAATGACGGGAAAGTTGTTCTGAAGATGTTCAAAAGCATCATCTTTCCTCACTTTGGAGTCCCACGGGTAGTGATCAGTGACGGTGGAAAGCATTTCATCAACAAGATCTTTGCGAGTCTGTTGGCAAAGCATGGAGTCAAACACAAAGTGGCAGCACCATATCACCCTCAGACCAGTGGCCAAGTTGAAATCTCAAACAGGGAGATCAAAGGAATCTTGGAGCAAACAGACGGAAAATCGAGAAAGGATTGGCGGCAAAGCTTGATGATGCTCTTTGGGCATACAGAACCGCCTTCAAAACTCCCATTGGAACCACACCATTCAACCTCGTCTACGGTAAGTCCTGTCACCTACCTGTCGAACTAGAGTACAAGGCACTGTGGGCAACGAAGCTGATGAACTTCGACATAAAGACCGCTTCAGAGAAACGTCTAATTCAGTTAAACGAGTTAGACGAACTCAGGTTAAATGCTTACGAAAGCTCAAGGATCTATAAAGAGCGAACTAAAGCTCTTCATGACAAAAGGATAATCCTCAAGAAGCTGTTAGAGAACAATAAGGTACTTCTCTACAACTCTCGCCTTAAACTTTTTCCAGGAAAACTAAAGTCGAGATGGACCGGTCCTTACACCATCAAGGAAGTAAAACCGCATGGTGCAGTGGTTCTCTGGGACAAAAAGGGAGAACCATTTACTGTAAATGGTCAGAGAGTCAAACCGTACCTTGCAGATTCCACAATGAACGAGAAAACAAAGATCCTTCTCGAGGATCCTCCAAACCAAGTTTAGAACTCCATGACGGTCAAGCTAATGACCTTAAATAAGCGCTTTGTGGGAGGCAACCCACCAGGTATCTTGTAAATATTACTAAGTTTTTTTCATTTCCTATTTTGATCTTAAGTTTTATGCAAATTGCTTCAATCCACTCTGTGTGAGTGCAGGGATCGATCGATCCCCCACGGTTTCGATCGATCCAGAGCTTAAACGTTTGAATTTTGATATTACAGAAAGGGATCGATCGATCCAAACAAATCGGGAAAAATTCAACAAGTATCCGGAGGTGTGAGATCGGTCGGTCCGGCTACACGATCGACCGATCCACGACCACACGACCAAACACAATGAGATCGATCGATCTGGGTGAGGAATTGATCGATCCCAGGTACGTCCAAACAAATCGGCAAAAGTACAACAAGTATCCGGAGGTGTGGGATCGGTCGATCCAGCCACACAATCGACCGATCCCCGACCACACGACCAAACACAAAGAGATCGATCGATCCGGGAGAGGAATCGATCGATCCCAGGTACGCCCAAACCAATAATCACTTAAAACAAACCGAAAAGAAAAAAAAAAATCAATCAAAACTCAATCATAAAACGTGAGGGATCGATCGATTTGCAAGAAAATCGATCGAACTCATCTCCTCTTGCGATTTTGAAGAACACAAAGAACAAAAAAACTTCTTTCAATCATAACTTTGTCAAATCTTAACGGTTTTTAGTGATTCTTTGGTCTAATCCACTCATTTTTTCCTCCTCTTTCTGATTCTGGTAACCATTTTAACTCTCTGCAAAGGTATGGCTTCGAATCTCCCAATCCCCAATTCGAAATTTTAGGGTTCTAATGGTGAATTTGCTTCAAATCATTATTGTTAGAGTTTTAGGATGTTTAATGATGGAAAATGCTAGATTCTTGTCTAGGATGATATGGGAAACTTAATTTGCATTAGACATGGCTAGATTGGAGTGAAAGTTTTGATTTGAATTTTCACTATTCATAAAAAAAAACGAAAATGAACCAAATTGAATGTTAATGCATAAAAGTCATGTTATTTTGCTTTTATTGGCTTTAATAATTTGATTATGTTGTTACTTGGTTCATTATTCGAAATGAAATGGTTTCGATATTGGTTGTTACATCATGAAAAAGCCATATTGTTGTATGATAACTTGAAAAATGGCTTAACGAATAGTTTTTGGATTCGTACAGGATATGGATCAAGCCGGGAGCTCCCGCAATCCAGGAAAGAGGCGCAGGACGACCCGTAACCAGAACCCTCTACTCAGACCAGTCACGGGAAAATGGGATGCTCACGACACCAAATTCTTGGCAGATATGAGAGCAGTCAAGCTTATGCCCACCCGAATGGGATGTGACATTACTTTGGCGGACCTTGGTTTACTAGAGGATGCGGCGTCACTCTTTGAGAATATGGGGTTTGGAATGCTTTGGAAGCTCAACGAGCCGTTATATCCAAGATTGGTGAGGGAGTTTCTTGCCACTTGTCGGCTCACCTACAAAAACCCGGACGCACCGATAGCGAGCGAGGGTACTTTCAGTTTCTTCCTACTCAAGAAGCACTACAGATACAGTCTTCATAAAATTTGTGATTTCTACGGATTCGAGAAGGAGAGGATGTCTTGTTCCCAAAGATTGATAGACGATTTGCAAATGAGTTCTGGAGTTTGATTGCTCATGGTGATTATGTTTCGCGCAAAGCCAAGATTGCAGCGATAAGGAATCCGGTATTGAGAATTGCTGTGAAGATCATTAGTAACACCTTCTTCTTTAAAAAGGAGTCAGGGGCGGTTAGAGATGATGAGTTATGGATGTTGTTTTATGGCGTGAAGCATCTCCTACCAAACTACGCGGAGAGTCCTGGATCTACCGTCAACTATGCAGCTGTGTTGTGCGATATGCTTCAGAAGATCAAGGGAAAACCTCCAAAGGAATGTTGTGTGGGCAACATCCTCACCCCAATCTTCCAACACACGAAGATTGATCTCAGGAGGGAAGAAGTTGAGAACAAATACGGGAGAGTCGACAATAGACATCTAGTCAACTGCCATGTACTCAACAAGAGCGATGTCTATATGTATTGGGATCGCAGCAGGACGACCTGTTTCCACAGACTACCCAACCAAGGTATCATTTCACTCCTATCTCAGGAAAATTTGGAGTTTTTGCTAGGTCCAGAGCACTTGATACCAGACCCTTCTGGCAACACACGGACACTCTCTCGTCGCCATCTTACATCAACACAAGCAGCACCACAGCCAAGCGATAGCGATGCCGAGATGCAAGAGGCTAAGGTTGACATCGGAGAAGAAGCAGACGAGCCTCAGCCGCAGCAGCTGCTGCCTCACAGCCCCAACCGGTACCGCCTACCTCCCAGCCCTCCTGCAGATGACACAGACAAGCAACTTCAGTGGATCATCAAATCACACAAAAAGAACAACTCCATGATGAGGAAAATGTGGAGGGCGATACAGAAGATCAAACCTTGTTCTTGTGCTTCAGGTTCACCGACACAAGATGACGAAAACGCCAAAGCTGAGGATAATGAGGAAGCTGAGAATAATGAGGAAGCTGAGGATAATGAGGAAGCTGAGGATACTGAGGAAGCTGAGGATGCTGAAGACTCTGAGAGCACAGAGTCAGACTCTATCACCAAAATGCATGAGATGAAGACCAAGGCAGCTGAAGACCGAGCTGGAACTTCTCATTCACCGGAGGAGCATTCCTCAGCACATTTTAACGACCTCCGCTTACCCAGAAGCAGGAGGAACATTGGCAGGAGAGAGAGCTCCAGCGATAGCTCTACCCGCGACTACTGAGCTTGTGGTTATTTCTATCCCTTGTTTTATATCATTATGTTTTTAGGACGTTTGGTTTTATTTTCTTATGTATGGCATTCTTCTTTTATTTTGTTATTACACCGAGACGGTGAAAAGCAAGTTCGGGGGAGGATGCCATTTATCTAGTAATGACGTTTGTGTTTGTTTCTTTTATTTTGGTGTGTTTTATTTTTATTTTTATTAAAACTTTGTTGGAATATTAAATATTTTATCGAGTCAAAATAGTTATGAGAATTTGTTATCTTTTGGAATTGCAACATGTTTATGATGCATTTGATATCGCTTATCGTTTTCTTATTTCAAATTTTGCACATTGAGTCTGCATAGCATCTCATCTATTTGCATAAGAAAAACCACAAAAATTTGAAAAATTTCAGAAAAGCATTCCACAAAAACAGTGTTCATGTAGGTTGCATTCATGTTTAGGATTGAGTCTAGATGCATTTCATATACAATTGTGCATTTGCATAGGGGACTAGGATGATAAAAGCCTTGTAAGCATGCTGGTTTATGAAATACTCTCAATGCCCTAATAATAGTTGTCTAATGCATTCATGTAAGTCTGAAGCATAAGACCGCACCATGCCTAGATTGCATTGTTTGATATCTAGTTTTGGCTGAAGCATGTCTTGATCTGATATCATCCCCTGTCTATTAGAACCTTAAACTGAATTGCAATTATCATGTCTATGCCTTTGATTTGAACTCATGGATACCTCACACATATTTGGATTCTCTTACTCTTTTCACCACTCTTGTGAATCCAAGTAGCTGATTCCCATCATTGGAACAGTTTCCCCTACCTTTAACCCTGACCTTCTTTTCAAGCCAATAATACTCTATGTGTGAATGTGAGACCTATTTCTTTGATTGAGCTTGGTAGAAAGTGTTAGGTCTGTGCCGACAAGAACGGTTTCTCATATTTATAGTTCTGGTTCATTATATTTGAGCTAGATAGAACTAGGTGGGGAACTGAACTGTGGTTAGGAGGATAGACTGGAATTTAGAATAAGGGATTTAGCTCGGTTGTATAAGCTCGGTTAGGAGACCGAGTTCACACCTCGAGTTCACTAAACCGAGCTTGAGTTGTACTTTGGGATTCAAGGGGAAGAAAAGAAGAGAAAGGAAAGGAAAGAAGTTCTGGGAAAAGGGTCTAAGTTGAAAATAAAATAGCTGCTCTAGTAAAGGATTTGGGATTTGAAAAAGAAGAAAAGAAATGTATAGGCTCAGAAAGATAGAAAAGAAAAGAAAGGCAAAAAGCCTGAAGTATCTTAATTAATAAGAAGAAAATACGAGCCTCAGTTTTAAGAGAACCCAATCCGCTAGCATAAGCAGGAAAGCATAAGAACCCTTTTCCTTAGAATGAATAAATAAAGAAAGAAGAATGACTTGATCCAAATAGGATTCATGGCGAAAAGTGCCTAAGGGTAGATTTAGGATTCATCTTCCGGGTTTAGGATTAGATGGTAGCAGAATCTTTGTATATGGGATGGGTAGATGAGAAATTGTTCTTGTATGCATCGGTTGGCTATCTTACCTTTAGCCTTCTCCTAAAGCTCAGTCTGTTCTTGAGAGTCCCATGTTACCCATTGTTTAAACCTGTTACAAAAGAGGCCATCTTAACCTCTTTAACCTTTCCCTTAGCCAAATGAGTTCATTGAAATTGCATAGACTTGATTCATGGTTACAGAATTAATGAATGTTAAAGGGAATGATTGCTTTGATTGCATGTGTCGGTTAAGGCTGGGGTCAGTTTGTTCAAGGGTATGGCTAAAGTTTTAAAAGTAGGGTTTACTTGTTAATGCATTCTATAACTACTAACTAGGACCTTGATGCTACTTCCTTTATCAGCATGTTTTGGCTCTGAGTCCCAGCGCTTCATCAACTTCACCAGCTTATATCTTATATGTTTGCTTGAGGGCAAGCAAAGACTAAGTTTGGAGGAGTTGATGTCTCTGCATTTTACCACTTTTAAACTTGCATTTCCATCCCTTTTAGCATAGTTTCATGTACAGTTTCACTCCATATCCATCTATTTCATTCATATAGGGTTAATGATAGGTTTACTGTAGTTTTGCATACATATTGCATATTGGAGTTGCATTTCAGGTATTTTGGATGTTTGCTGGAGATTGATGTATTGTACTTTTGATTGCTTTTTGGTTTGTTTTTAGTATTTGTTTCGTGTCTTTTGTTAGTTTTCGAGTCATTTCTATTTTTGTTTTGAGTCTTGTACAGGTTCTATGGAGTTAAGCTGGAATAAGATGGTTTCGGGATTGTTCGGGCTAAGATGAAGCCTAGAAGCTACGGAAAGGAAAGGGATCGATCGATCCTACCCTTTGATGGATCGATCCAAACAACCCCAAGAACACAACCAAGGATCTGTCGATCTCATGGTCAGATCGGCCGATCAATGGTCCACGGACATTTTCTCCAAACACAACGATCAACCGATCCTCCATGACGATCGACCGATTGCTAGCCAGCCGCCATGAAGATATTTTGTCTGGAAATTGGGGATCGATCGATCCTCCATGACGATCGACCGATCGCTAGCCAGCCGCCATGAAGATATTTTGTCTGGAAATTGGGGATCGATCGATCCGACTTGTGGATCGACCGATCCTCCCAGCCGCCTATTCCATTTTACACCTATGTCTATAAATATCCGATCTAAACCTACTTAATCGGGACCAGTTATTTTCTAAAGGATATATGACGCCTAAAAACACTATTCTAGACATATTTCTTGGATTTCTAAGCTCCTCCTTCTATCAAACACTTGGAGAAGTTTTGTTGTATCATTTGTTGTTTATTTCAATACTATTATGCTTTCTATGGTTTACTTTATTGTTTCTTTGATTATGTGTGAGTAATTTCACAGTTAGGTTTTAGGGTTCCTGAAGGAAATTGATGGCTTGATGAATTGATAGAGATTTGGGGTTTCTAATCCATAGGTTCTTTGATTCATGTGTTCTTAATGCTAGATTAAGAGTAGCTACCTTAGTTTTGATTCTAGGTTGTTCTATAAGCACTAATCATGTTATAGAGAACTTGAACCTTATGAATTGAGCGTTGTATCTCTAGCTCAAGTAGAGTTGATGCTAGATCATCATTGTGAACTTAGTGAACTTGTTTGTTAATGCTAATTTGGCTAGGAGAAATCAAACGAGAGTTTAGTTTTCAAGTAGTCAAATTTAGGGGTTAAGGCCACGAGAGTGGGTTAATCCACCTTGTGTTCATGTTCTAGAACGGTGTTGAGAGTGTTAAACCCCATGCTCAAAATTATTCGTTAAGCCATTGACAACCTGAAATGCCCTAAGACCTAATGCCTTTTAAATCGTATAAATCAGTCGTTTTGTGTTTATTGCATTTTGTTTACAACTTTGAAAGAAAACAATCAAATCAATCCTGCTATAGCTAATTACAAGTCTCGTAAATCATTAGTGTACCATTGGTTCTTGTGGATCGATCTCGTTATATACTACCTTGCGGTTAAGTGTATCGAGTAAATACTCGAGTAATCAAGCTCAGCTTGCTTGGACCTAGTAATAGGCCCCGGGGAAATGTGCCAATCTTCATGTCCTTGCTGCTTGTTCAATCTGGCCATGCTCTCATCATGATGCCAGTACTAGTTTTCTTTTTCATATAGGACTATAATCCGTATTCATAGGTTTTGGTATATTTGTGACCATTTTAGGAGGTGATACTGCGACTTTTGTCAGACACCCCCACAGTTTCAGGCATTTGTACGAAGGTACAATACCTTTCCAAAGCTCATATGGCGTCTTGCCAATTACTTTGTGTGGTATTCCATTTGTGACTTTTACAGTATGCGGTAAGCAACGCTTTCCCCCACATTTCCTGAGATAACTCATAGTTTTACAACATTTTGTCTAGGGTCTTAGTGGTCATAAAGAAATACATCTTCCATTTCCACGTCTTAAACCCAATCCCACCAAACCTTTTCGGCATTAGTCCTACGCTTACAACGCTAGGCACTAACAGATTCACATGTGGTAGACCACTCCCAAAATAAGTTTGGGGCGTCGACTCACAAGACATGATTTTATGAGAAATATATCCAACGGTTCCATCAATGGCATCATCAACACCATTAATTATTCTGAATTTGTTCACAATAGCAGAATTTAATCAGTGTTGTTAAACAAAATGTATAAACGATTAAAATTAATTTATTTCAAGTTACCGTGTAACAGACCCGTTAATAACAAAGAAAAAGGCCCAAACCGAGCTTGAAGTTGAACCAAACAAAGGAAACCCTATTTTTATCCCTGTGTGTATAAAAGGAGGATGCAAACCCCTAGACCCAACGTGAAACCCTCAAGCCGTCAACCACTGTAAGTCTCGCACCCTTAGAAAGATTTGTAGCTATGAAATCGACTCAACCTTAACTAAATCTCCTTTGTAAATCGCTCCAGCATCAACGAGCCACCAGAGACCCTCATTGTGCCCAGACGGTGTTGTTTCATGAACCATCCTCACCGGAGAGGTAAACCCGTGAGCATATCTTAGAGTTAAGGCTTGGTGTTGATTTTTGATTGATAACCTTGAAGCTAAATCATGTGAGCTGTGATTTCATAGACCTGTCTTGTGGAGTCACCGTTCAAACCGTTGAGCCACGCCGTCGAGAAAAATCACCACCGAGAAAGGTAATTGGTAAAACTCTGCTTCTTCGTTAATGGTTGTGCTGTGTCGTTGTAATGTAGTGATCATTATACCAAACTAAACCAGTGTAAACCAAGTGAAAACATGGATCACCACACGTAATTGATTCCATAACGAAAGTCAATTAGCGCAAATTATAGTTGTGTAGTTGGCGAGAATTGGACGTCTCATAATTAAATTATTAGATTGAGCTGGTTTAGCTATTTAACCAGAGGTCGTATGTAGTTAAATTTTACTAAACCAAACTCAATTACGAGTTCACGTGAATTGATTTGTGAAATTGGGATGGAGTACATGGGATGAATTACGGTGAGGGTGAAGAGATTAGGCATATTATTATTATTAAATTATTAGATTTGGTTTGGTTAATCATTAAACCGAGTCTAGTTAATTAAATTGAAAAAACACCAAAATTAAATTAAATCGAGACCACGGATTGGTTGGGTTTAGGAGATTAAATCATGGATTAATTTTAGATAATAATTGTGGATTTAATCTTTGACCGGTTAATCTAAACCATGGCAGATCGAGTTTGTTGTTGAGCCGGACCTCTACGTAGCTAGTCTTAGACCGAAGAATCAACCTGAATTGCTAAGGTGAGGACGAGATCATGTTTTCTCTCTATATAAATATATTTAGACAATTACTTAGTTTAAGGTTAAGCCGAGTATATATATGCAAGTTATGTAATTTAGTAGTGACCGTATTTGTTTGATGAGTGTATTAATATTTATAAATATATAAATATATTTTTGTAAAGAAAAAGAATAGATATTTTATGGTTGAAAATTAAATGTGAGGATTTTAACGCGTGATGTGTGGTTTGGTGAAATGCATGTTTTCGTGGTAGAATAAGTGTTTGTGCATATAAATGCGGGTGAGTAGCAGAGTTATCTTCAATGAGTGATTCTTAATTGTAGTTGTGTGTTGGCTTACGAGTGTGGGGTTGCGGATAGGCCATGGATGACTGTCGAGTTAGCGGGTATGAGGTTCTTTCCATGACGCAGCGGGCATGAGGTTCTTTGCATGACGTAGGGTGGATTGCGATGCAGGTGCGGGGTAATAACTCCTACTGCATAGTAGATGAGTGTGGCATACGGGCATAAGGTTCTTTCTATGACGTATGAGTGCGGACATGGGGTTCTTTCCATGATGCAGCGTGCATGGGGTTCTTTCCATGACGCAGCGGGCATGAGGTTCTTTCCATGACGTAGTGTGGTTGTGGGCATAAGATTTTTTTTATGACACAGACCAGAGGCCATACCTGGGGGGGGGTAGTGGTATGGGCCGATAAGTATTGTTGAGGGATTCGATGTGCACAGGGGATAACGTGTGTTGACACGTGGTATATGGTCCGGGTTTTTACGGAAATTGTTGTGTGTGTCATTGACACATGGTTGCATGCTTGTCTTAGGTTTAGATTTTGTGATGATCTAGATGTGTTTGTGTATAGAGAATTCATGAGCCCTAAGGCTCACCTTCACTGAGTAATCCTCGATTACTCACCCCTCTCTTTTCCTTGCAGGTAATCAAAATGAGTAGTTCCTGAGTTGAGCAATTGGTGCCAAATTAGGAGATAAAGTATCTTTTCATTATTTCATTTGTTATTGGATTTTATCGGATTAATTATGTGTTTCTGTATTTACGTTAATGGAAAACGGAGAGTTGAAATTAATGAAGTATTTGTTTAATTCCGGTTAATTATGATATTAGTTGTCTTATAAGTTATCTATGGCATGCCGTGTTGTGGAAGTTAAAATCAGGTGTTACAATTTTGGTAGCAGAGCACTAGGTTATGTCAAACCGGTTATGACCCGAGAGGTAGTCCTGAGGAAGAAAACTGACACGCTTATTTTTCGTGTGCCCAGATGCCACAAAAGAAAGCACGTGGGGTACGAGCGAGAGCTGCAGCCCAGCAAAGAGTGAGGGCTGAGAGCCCAGTGGCCTTTACAGAGAGTGTACATGCTGAGCACCCGGATGCAGCGGGGGCTAATGGGGTTCAAGCAGGAGCTGCACAAGTGAATGGCCCTGCAGCTGACATGGCCCTCTTCGAGGAGTTCTCTCAGTTTCAAGAATATATGCAGAGGGCACCAGTCGTGGGAGGAGCACCAGAGGTGATTGCACCACAGGGGTATGTGCCCGTGATAATTGGAGAAAAAAGTTGGAAAGAAATTTGGACAATGCCAGGTGTCCACATGAGTACCCCAAGGATTTAGCGGTACAATACTTGAAGGATGAAGCATTGTTTTGGAGGTGAATGGAAGATATGAACTGACTTGGGAGGATTTCAAGACCGAATTAACTAGGAATTATTTTACAATGGAGGCTATGGACCAGATGGAGAACAAGTTTAGTGAACTTCGACAGGGAAACAAGACTGTAAGAGAGTACGAAGAGGATTTTGATAAACTCAGCCGGTTTGCAGGTAGAGGCATGAGTGAGGACGAGCTCATGCATATATTTTTGAAGGGTCTGAGGATTGAGCTAAAACACCGATGCGAGATGTATGATTATCGCGACATGATTGGGTTAGTGGAAAAAGCTGCCAACTTAGAGATTGGGCTAGAGAAGGAGTTTAGCCAGACCAGAGATGCACGTGCAAAAGCTACAAAAGGGACGAGCTCTCAAAAAAGGACATGGGACACAGTGAATTTGAGGACTCCACCCATTTGTTACGGATGCAATCAGATGGAGCACCTTCAGAGGGATTGCCCTTAAGATAGAGCCAATGGGACTTGTTATAATTGTGGACGAACAGGGCATATCACACATTTTTGCACGCAGAAGATCGGCGGTCAGCAGGCCAGGGATCGCCCGAGAGAGTATCTACTACCACCCCAAAAGTGCCAAAATGTGGAACCTTGTGTGATGATGGCTGGAGAGCAAGAGGAAAATGAGCCGATCACTGGTACGTAAATATTTAATTAATCAAGAACTATTATGTTTAATAAATTGAAGATTTTGTGCGTTTGTTATTGTTTGCTTAGAGATAGTATGACCATGTAGGATCGATTTTAGTGGGAGGATGGCCGGCTTATACGTTGTTTGATACCAGAGCTACACTCAGCTGTGTAAAACCAGGAGTGACCAAGAAGTAGACCTTTGATAGCAAATTCATTGCAAAGGCTCAAAGGAGTTCATTTAGATGTGCCTATCATGATAAATGGAGAAGCACTATTGGGGAATCTTACGGAGACATAGGTGAACCATTATGACATGATTCTTGCAAATAATTGGTTAAAGAAGCATCGTGCATTACTGGATTGTCGCCGAGCTCGTGTTCATTTTGCAAGGCCGGAAGGGAAGTGGTATTTCATGGCGTAAAAAGTGGGGAAGGTTTTTCCATCATATCTATGATGCAAGCAGAAGACCTGATAGAGAAAGGGAATGATGCGTTCCTCGCCACCATTTCTATTGAAGGAGAGAACATGGAATTGGGAGTTGAGGACATTCCAATTGTGGCAGAGTATGCAGACGTATTTGAGTCTTTAAAAGGACCACCACCAAGTAGAAGAGATGCTTTCACGATAGAATTAGAGCCCGAAACATCACCTGTGTCATGAGCACCTAACCGCTTGGCGCCTACGAAAATGGCAGAACTGAAGATTCAGTTAGAGGATCTTATAGATAAAGGTTTATTCGGCTGAGTAGTTCACCATGTGGAGCACCAGTGCTTTTTGTGAAGAAGAAAGATGGGAGCCTCAGACTGTGTATTGACTATAGGGGTTGAATAAGGTAACCATCAAGAATGAGTATCCATTGCCACGAATTGATGAGTTATTGGACCAGCTGCAAGGAGCTTCATGGTTTTCAAAGATTGACTTAACCTTAGGGTATCATCATAACTCGATAGCAGAAGAAAATGTAAGGAAAACAGCATTCCGAACAAGGTATGGACATTACGAGTTCGTAGTAATGCCATTTGGATTGACTAATGCACCTGCTGCATTTCTGAAGCTGATGAATAATGTTTTTCAGGAGTACTTGGATAAGTGTGTGATAGTATTCATCGATGACATTTTGATTTACTCAATGAGTCTGGAGGAACACGAGAAACATCTATGGGTGGTATTGGATAAATTGCGGGAACAACAGTTGTATGCAAAGATGAGTAAGTGCAGATTCTGGCAGAGGGAGATTGGGTTTCAGAAGCAGGGGTATCAGTAGATCTAGAAAAGATAGACTCGATAAATGGATGGCCGAGACCAAAGAGCGTTACTGAGGTCCATAGTTTTCTTGGATTAGTGGATTATTATCAGAAGTTTGTAGAAGGGTTTGCTAGTATAGCTAAGCCGATGACGCGACTTACATGGAAAAATGATAATTTCGAGTGGACAGAAGAATGTGAAGTTAGTTTCCAAACTCAGAAAAGACATTTGACCAAAATCCCAATGTTGGTACTGCCAAGGACAGAAGTACCATATGTTGTGTATACAGACGCATCAGGGACTGGACTAGGATGCGTGTTAATGCAAGACGAAAAGGTCATTGCCTATGTCTCGAGAAAGTTAAGAACCCACAAGATTAACTATCCTACACATGATCTGGAGGTAGCAGCGGTTGTGTTTGCTTTAAAGATCTGGCTGGCCTACCAATATAGGGATAAGGTTCAGGTGTATACACATTATAAGAGTTTGAAGTACATATTCACTCAGTCAGATCTCAACCTTAGACAGAGGAGATGGGTGGAATTGTTAGCAGATTATAGCCTGAAGATCGCCTACCACCCAGGGAAGGCTAATTTGGTAGCTGACGCCTTGAGTAGGCGTAGGAATGATGTCTCGAGAGAAAAAGATGTGCGGGAGCTAGAGGACATCTTGTGTACACTGAGTATTGTGCCACCTCGGCTGGTGAGGATGTTGTTGGCGTAGAAGCGGTGAATAAGGCGGACTTGTTATGGAGAATCCACAAAGCACAAGCTCATAGTTCACGATTTTTAGTTCACCCTGGAACCACTAAGATGTACCATGACTTAATACGGTATTACATTTGGGGTAAGATGAAACGGGATGTAGCTGATTGGGTATCGGAAGTGTCGATATATCAGCAGGTGAAAACAGTAACACCGCTCGTGAGTTGTCTACTTCAGAATTTTCCCGGACCAGAGTGGAAATGGGATATGATTACAATGGATTTTGTCACCAGACTACCAATGACCGTGGGTGGTAAGAACGCTGTTTGGGTGATGGTGGATAGACTTACAAAAATTACGTATTTCTTAACCATTAAGAAAACGGACAGTGCATATGTCTTAGCACAACAGTATTTGAGTGAGATTGTTACCAAGCATGGGGGTGCCGGTAAGTATTTTGTCAGATCGGGATGCAAAGTTCAAGTCTTTTCTGGCAGGCTTTTTGATATGCTCAAATTTACCCTAGAGCAACTCTCTCAAATTAAGAGATCATCTGTAGTACTTAGGATCAAATTTCACATAGACTTACGCTCACACAATAGATTTTCAGTTTATGAATTAAGCTAAACAAGAGAGATTGTAATTAAAGAAAACATCAGACAATTAAAATCGAAGTAGATTCAGATGGAAAAAGAGCTAGGGTTAGGGAAATTCTCAGGTAATTCAGAATTGCAAGTTGAATAAATTATAAGGATTGTTATTAAGATCTCTTCCCGAACTCAAAACACAATGGTAAAATCAATCAACTTTCGCTGCAGATTTTATCTATGTCTAAGTCTAGAATTCCAAATTTTTTTGCTAAATTCCTCAATTCAGACAAGCATTAATGATCAAGTTCGATTGTTCACAAAATATCTAAACCAAATTCCTTTGTGAATAGATTTTGCTCATCTAAGATAGTTTAGGCAATCAATTATACTTTCGTGTCAACTAATCAACCTAAGATCAGATTCTAGGTCGCGAAGCTAGAATAAGCAATAAACACAATCCAGATGAAGAACTCTGTTGATTCAATCCTAAATAATGATCAACCTAGCAATTCATCTTCTACCTTTGAAAACCCTAAACCTAACAAACAAACTACTCAGACATGATCAATGAAACAAAAATCATAGTTTGAATAGATTGCATAAAATAAATCAAGAGAAGAATTTAGAGTTTAGAAATCTTCTCCAAAAATCTTTGAAAAGGTGGCTGCAGTCTAGCATAAAGCGTAGTGAAAACATGGCCTAAATAACTAGCCAAAACCCTAAAAAATATAGCCAAACACGAGCCTATGTGGTCCCGGAAGATTCCAGAGATTTTTGGGTGAAAAAAAATATTCTATAAATCTTTTTGATTTCCTGGCGTCTGTGTCGATCGACACCACACTTGATGTCTGTCGACACCACCATTCTTCTGCGATCACTCCTCTTCAAATCTGCTTTGATCTCTTTGACTCCAAAAGCCTCCAAAAGCTCCATAATGGTCTAAATCATACAAGAACCTGCAAAGACTCGAAAAACACCGAAAAGACTCGATAAAGAGTACATATATCACGGCTAAAAACCGGTAAAAACCATGATATATCAATTCTCTCAGACGTAGCTTTTGCTTGCCCTCAAGCAAACATAGAACTATCTCGGACAAAGAAGTTTTAAAACAAAGAAGCTCATTTCGTCATAAGAGCATTACACTCACATTCACCATAGTAAGCCACTAGAAATTCTTACCTGAAAGGATCCAGACCACCATATACTTCACCGTAGACATTCGCAGTTTTCCAGATTCAACCCACAATTCCGCAACATAATCCATAATCCTTTCATTGCTGGGTCTCCTCTCAAATCTCAATGTTAAGGACCTTCTAGAATCATTCCCGTACAATACCATGAAGCAGCAACCATACAAAACTTTTTGGTACTCTTTCTCTCCCCCAGACTTATTATTTTCGTTAAAATCTCTCTTTTTTTGACAAAGGTGTAGGCAAATAATGGCATCACGGGAAATTTTTCTAATTTCGCTTCCAACCTTCGTGTGATCGTCTCTTTCGAAGTAAAATAATGGGGTTATTTGAAATTTTCCTACCCCTTTACTCAAAAGAAAGTCATCTCATCTTTTTTTTTTTTTTTGAATAAAGGAGAGGAGTACCATTACTTTTATACAGGTTGTTCTGTTGTCAAGTATGAATGAGGAGTCAAGCCCTATGAACATCAATCACATCAATGAGGTAAAAGGAAAAATCAGAAATTAGCTTAGGCTTTAGTGGATTTCTACTAGAAATGTGAACATCAATCACATCAACAGCCTTTGTTTTTTTCATTAGTCTCGGATGTCAGTCAAGTTTGAATCAAATGGTTACTTAAGTTCCTGCAAAATGTGGTGGTTTCCTCAAAAAATCATAGTTTCATACAAAAAGTTTGACTAAATAAAAATAGACTCAACTGACTCTAAGAGAATAAAAGAGAATGTCAGTAACCACCTTCCCCAGAATTAAACAACACTGTCCCCAATGTTGTCAAGCCCGAAGTTGGCAAAAATAAAATAGATAAGAAAAGAAAAAAAAATCGAAAAAAAAGAAAAACTTACCAGTGGGTTGCCTCCCACTAAGCACTTGTTTTCAAAGTCATTAGCTTGACTTGGCAAGAGCTCATGCATCTGGTGGATCGAATAATGGCAATGAATGCCTCTGCGACAGTCGTTTCAGCCATGGTGGTGTATATGTGTTGAGCGCAATGAGGTCGATCATGGAATACAAGAATAGCACCAGGATGACGCTTGTCTAGGTGGGACACTTCTTTTCCCTATAAAATCATCAATAGAAGAAAGAAGCGCTCTACGATAATCTCGTGGCTTGGTTAACTGTAAAACAGTCTTTGTATTTTGAAAAGTCTTATTGATGATATCAGAGGGTTTGAGTCCAGAAAGTGCGTACCTTTGCTTTTCCCGAAATCATCCTGAAAACCAGCTGTTTTAGAAAAATCTTGGCCAACACGCAGATGGTGTCGACCGACACCAAGAGTGGTGTCGATCGACACTAAGAGTGGTGTCGATCGACACTGAGCCTGCAACTTGAATTTAGCTGATCAATGGTGGCTGTCTTTCTCAGCTTGTCAATGTCAAAGTTCATGACTAGATCACCCAAATTCAAGTCTATCCTTCCTCCCTTTAAATCAATCATGGCACCAGCTGTAGCCAAGAAAGGTCTTCCCAGAATTAGAGGATCCCTAGGTTCTTCCTCATATTTCAACACCACAAAGTCTGTGGGAATCAAGCAATCACCAATTCTTACTGGAATATCTTCTAAAACACCTTATGGAATCCTTTTGGATCGATCAGCTAAGATAAGATAGGTCTTTGTCGGCTTGAAATCAGTCATCCCAAGTCTAACAACAACAGAATGAGGTATCAAGCTGATACTTGAGCCAAGATCACAATGAGAATGAGAAAATCTTCCTGCGGAGATAGAGCAATCGAGCACAAAACTTCCTGGATCAGATAGCTTCTCAATAATCGTACTCTTGATCATGGCACTAACACTACAAGAAAACATAGCCCTTGCAATGGAAATTTATATCGAAATATTTTCGTCGTAACTTAGCAACGGAATAACGACGAGGTTACAACGAATTTAATATTCATCTAACTTTGTCGTAAAATTACGTCTATACCATTCGTCGTAAAATATATGTAAATAAACGACTCATTAGCGACGCATTTACGACGAATATAGTTAACTTTACAACGTATTTATGACGAATTCATTTAACGAGGAATTTGCAAGGTATATTAAATAGATAAGTAAAAAGTGTATAAAATACAGTATTCGTCGTAAAAACGTTAAAAACTTTACAACGTATTTACGACGAATTCATTTAACGAGGAATTTGCAAGGTATATTTAATAGATAAGTAAAAGCTTGTACTAAAATGCCAACTAATAATGTTACGATAGAAATTTACCTTGAAATCAGCCGAAAGTCGATGGTACCCCTCGTTAACATGATTTGTTGTAAAATTGTTGTAATGTTTATACCTACCAAACACCTAAAAATTACTATAAATAACACACCTTTGATAACATTGCATTTTGGCATGTTTTTACTATTGTTTTATTACAACTTAGCATAGGTTTTAGGCATTACTCTTATCACTTATCACATTTATTTGACATTTAGGATATTTAGTCTCTTTGCATTACTTTGCATGCATTTTTCATACATGTGCTACTTTCAGGTACTTGGTGCTGCAAGGAGTCATCACTCGTGTAACCTCTCAGGCTATGAAGTGACATGAGGATTTCTGCGAGGAGTCATAACTCGAGTGACATGGAGCCATAGAGTTGAAAACTGCAAAGGAAGCTCAAGTTACTCGAGTAGGCTACTCGGATGAAGACTTGAGGAGGCTACTCGACCATACCAGTCGACTGCTGGGTTGAATGGTGAGCACCGCTTCGAGAAGATTCCGCAAATTATGGCGAATTCTCATTATCCCTAATTTATTATGTATAAATACCGAGGTTAATGATAACTCGGTACACGCGATCTGATAATTTTTATTCCGTGCCGTTTAGCATAATTAGTTTATCTCTTTTAGTTTTCTCTCTCTAGTTTATCTTTAGATTTCGATCTGGAATTTTGCAACTCTTAGTAATTTTAATAAGATCGAGTCTTGATCTACTGTTCCTTTTTCGAAATTTGTTTCTCATCAAATCATCTCTCATCTATGACAAGTCTTAGCTTTTCTGGGCTTTTGGCTTCGATGATGATCTCGATGAGTGAGTAGTCGTTTTAGGGGTTTCCGGGGATGGACTAGGTAGTTTCACTCGATCGCCATGGGTTTTTGCTGATTTATGCTGATTCGGTTTAAAAATCCCTTTTGGGTTCTCGTTTTTAATGCTCGTACCTCTCTGATCAAGAGGATCATGATTTTAGATGAATTCATGAGCAGCAAAAGTGCCTTGAACAATCAGATCTAGTTTTTCCAGGGATTAAGACACAATAGCGTGAGAGTTAGTGCATCAGATGTTGATTTACGTCACGACCCAACTACTCACTTGTTATGAGTCTTTCTTGGCTTTGACGGATCGATCCTTCATAACTTGTTGAGACCCTTCACCACGATTAGAGGTTAGATTGGAAGTGAGATCCGCCTCAAGGATTCACCCTGAGTTTAGTAAATTAGCACCCATGATCCTATGAGTCTATCCCAAAAATCCCTTTTGTCTTTTTATTTGAACTAGTTGTCATTTTAGGTCTTTTGTTTACCTCTTTCATTTAGTAGTTTAGCACCACTCAGCCAAGTCCACTCGAAGTTCACCACTCGAGTGACCTACTTGAGTCACTTAGGATTTTGTAACTAGTCTTAGTTTTTGCATTTTTAGTTCATGATTTGTTAGAGTGTGACAGGCTCTGCATCTCTAGTTTAAATTTCTGTATTTTAGGTTGTTAGTAAGAAAAACCCCTAAAATATATTGCTTGACTTGCTAGCTTAATCCACATGTTAAGTGCTACAGACATGCTCTAGATTAGGTTCGACATTTCACCCTTTATACTATCAATCGATTGAAACAGACCAAAAATCACTAGTTTCAATTTGACGCCGTTGCCGGTTTAGAGTTATTCTGCACATTTATCATTTTTAAGCTTACTAGATCAAGTTTCTTTTGCATAAATGATCTGAGATTTTCATCTAGCAAGGCTTGTTCTTGCTACTAGATTTCTCGGATCGATATTTTATTTCCATTAGCCTTTTGATTAAAGTCTTACTGATTTGTGTTGAAGTTCTGTTTTTGTTGCATCAGGTACCATTCTACTCGATTAATCTACTTGAGTGCTTCTCTCGAGTCGTCCTTACACCAAGATGCAAACACGCCTCGGAATCGCTTAGATCAATCCACAAAGGAGACACAAGTTGAAATGGCAGAGCAACCTGCACCTCGAGTCATTGGAGCTTGTGATGCACCAAGCACACACTCCGACAGGCAAGGGATTGTGGCACCTCCTGTTGCCAACAACAATTTCGAGATCAAATCCGGTCTCATCAGCATGGTCCAGAGCCACAAATTTCACGGTCTCCCCATGGAGAACACATTGGAACATCTTGACCAATTCGACCGTTTGTGTGAGCTCATGAAGATCAACGGTATATCTGAAGATGGGTTCAAGCTTCGTCTATTCCCCTTCTCTCTAGGCGACAAGGCCTCTCAATGGGAACGAGCTTTGCCCCAAAATTCTATCACTACTTGGGATGATTGCAAGAAGGTATTTCTCCTGAAGTTCTTTTCCAACTCTAGAACTGCAAAGCTGAAGAATGACATCTCAAGTTTCACTCAGAGGAACAATGAAAGCTTCTTAGAAGCTTGGGAGAGGTTCAAGATGTATACCACTCAATGCCCTCACCACGGATTCAGCAAAGAATCACTACTTTGCACAATGAATCAAGGCGCAAGTCCAAAGATCAGGTTGCATCTGGACACTGCCAGCAATGGCAACTTCCTGAACCAAGATGTCACTTCTGGATGGGATTTAGTTGAGAATCTTGCCAGTTCTGATGGAAACTACAATGAAGACTTCGACAGAACGATCAGGGAATCTTCTACCTCTGCTACTTCCAACACCAAGGAGATTCAAGCACTGAATGACAAGCTCGATAAGCTTCTCCTCGCTCAGCCCAAACAAGTTCACTTTGTGGGAGAGTCATCCTCACCTCAGGATCCAACCATTGAAGACGATCAGGTTGAAGATATACTCTACATTCAGAATCAAGCTGGTTTTAACCGAAGCTTCAAGAACTACTGAATAACCCCAACCTATCTTACCGTGAACACCAATGTTGCAAACCCTCAAGACCAGGTGTATCATACTCAGCAACCTGCTCCGAACAAGACTTTTGTTCAAAATCCTCCAACAAATGCACCTGGATTTACCCCAAGACCTGCTCCGCAGTCTGATAGTGAGCTTAAGGCATTACTTCTCTAACTTCTTCATGGTCAAAACGCTATAACTCAAGATACTACCAAGCGGTTTACTGAGCTTCAAACTCACATTGATTGATTTATGATGATTTGAACCACAAACTCGAAATCTTGAACAGCAAATTGAAACATGTTGAGTCCAACTCTCCCTCAGCTTCTACTAAGTCTACAGGTCAACTTCCTGGGAAAGCCGTGCAAAACCCCAAAGACTCTGTAGTCTCTACAGCCCCAGCTATCCATCTCATTCCTTTCAAGAAGAGATTCTCACACATCACCTGGGACGGTGATCTTCAGGTTATGGGGTATCCTGTCAAGTTGCTGCTGTAATCGCTGAGAGCACACCACTCGAGCAACCCACTCGAGTGAGTGATGAGTCGACTTCGTCTCCATGAACGAGAAGCATATTCTAGACCTGCACGCCATGATCATGAGTCCTTTCCCACAAAGATTCACCGAAGATATTGAGAAGGAATATGAGATCATGTTGGAAGAAGAACTTCTGAAGCTAGAAGAGTCAATGACCTTTGATGAAGCTGTTGAGAAACTGGGACCTTTTGGGTATGGTTTGAGAGAAAGAACCTTGAAGAGAATTCAAGATAGGAGAGCAACAGCTGCTAAGTCTCAGGAATGCCACGTAATTGCTCAGAAGGAGGTTTTGGTACAAGAGAAGTTAGAAGATCCAGGATCGTTCACTTTACCATGCTCAATCAACAACCAGGCATTTGGTAAGTCTCTCATGACTTGGGTGTACATCAAGATCATGGCTCTGTCTGTGGTATAAAGGCTTGGTTATCACAAGTTCTTGCCAAACATGTTATCACTAGTCTTAGCTAAAAGAACAGTGAGATTTCCACATGGACTACTTGAAAATGTTCCAGTGAGGATAGGAAAACATGAAATACCCACGGATTTCATCATCATGAAGATGGACGAAGAACCCGAAGATCCTTTGATTCTAGGGAGACCTTTTCTAGCATCCTCGCAAGCCGTCATCGATACCAAGACTGGAGATATACTTCTTCGAGCTACCAACAGTTTAGAGGTGAGATTCAATACTTCATCCAGATTGGAGAGCTCAACCTTTGAAGGTCAGCTATACTTCGAGCGTAACTGTCGACTCCTGGGTTATAACGTCAATACGAGGAGTCATTCTGAAGGAGTAGTGCAACCCTTTGTCACATTTACTGAAGATGGGACACCAAGTGAGGAGTCCGCATATATCACTCGACCACCAGACTTGAGTAACCACTCGAGTGACCGCACAAACCACTCGAGTGACCGCACAAACCACTCGAGTAACCGCACAAACCACTCGACTTCATCCACTCGAGTAAGTCTCTCAGATGCTTCTCACGACACTCCTATTCAAGTAGCTGTGCCATCATCCACGACTCAACATGGTGCAGATCAGGGTACAATCCTCCTATAGAGTTTGTTTATGATGATGATCATTAAAACTGAGCATAATCTAGCGGAGGTTTGTGTGGATGCATGGGCCGAATTATTCAAAGAGTATTTGCCAGAAGACAACTTGTCTGCTGAATCAAAAGCTGGTTTATAGTCTTGGGTTGCCTTCTAAGAAGATAGATGTTTGCATTGATAATTGCATGATATATTGAAAAGATGATGCTCAGTTACAGGAATGTCGATTCTGTAAGAAGCCAAGATTTAAACCTCAAGGCGCCGGAAGGAATAAGGTACTGTACCAACGGATATGGTACCTACCAATAACAAAAAGGTTGAAAAGATTATATCAGTCTGAAAGGACAGCTGCATCGATAAGATGGCATGGAGAACACTCATAAACGAAAGGGGAGATCACACATCCATCAGATGCAAAAGCGTGGAAACATTTCAAAATGGTATATCCTAATTTTACTAGAAACGTCAGAAATGTCTATCTTGGATTATGCACCGATGGTTTCACTCCATTTGGGATATTTGGTAGAAATTATTCTTTGTGGCGGTAATCGCCACGCCTACAACCTTCCGCTAGGGATGTGCATGGAAAATGAATTTTTATTCCTTAGGATCCTAGTTCCTGGTCCTAAACATCTAAAGTGCTCACTAGATGTATTTCTCCAACCTCTAATACACCTAATTAAAGGAATTATGCCATTGTGGAGTTCAACTTATGATTGTTCGTAAAAAAGAAAATTTACTATGAAAGTTGTGCTTATGTGGACGATAAGTGACTTTCCCCCTTATAGGATGTTGTCGGGTTGGACAACACATGGAAGATTATCTTGTCTGTATGGTCTTGGCAGTAACTGATGCATTTTAGCTGAAGTATGGAAGGAAGACTAGTTGGTTTGATTGTCATCATCGGTTCCTCCCAATGCACCATCCTTATAGAAAGAACAAGAAGTTGTTTCGGAAAAATGTTATTGTACGTGCTCTTCCACCAGTGTATTTAACAGGAGAACAAATTGAAGCAGAAATTGATCACTATGGTGCTCAAGAAACTGTAAGGCATGGAGGTAATTGGCATACTCCACGTAATATGCCAGACGGATACGGAGAACATCACCACTAGCACAAGAAAAGCATATTTTGGGATCTTCCATATTGGAAGGATCATTTCCTACGACACAATCTTGATGTCATGCATATTGAGAAAAACTTTTTCAATAATATCATGTACACAATATTAAACGTGGCAAAGAAGACAAAAGATAGCAAAAACTCAAGGATGGACTTACTCGCTATTTATTCCAGGTGAGACATGATGATGAGGGTGAATTGCCATTTCCAATATTTAGGTTAAAGGAAATGCAAAACAGCGCTTGTCCATTCATGAATCTCAAAAGTTAAGGGTCGATTTGATTAAATTCGAAGTTGCAGTGTGTTTAATTGATAATTTTGGAAGTTTAAATAATTGGTGATTTCAGAAAGTTATGGGTTTAACTGATCGAATTGGAAAGTTGTGTGGGTCAATTTGAAAATTGAGTAAAAACTGGGGACTAATCGGTGTAATATGGAAAGAGTAATACATATATATGTATTCACGCGTGTATCTCCGTCTTGGTGAAACCTAGCCGCCATTGTCGTTGAGAAAGAAAGCTTCGATCGCGAATCAGAGAGAGAGAAGAAGAAGGAGATCGATTCTGGCGGTGGTGGCGCGCGTGTTCTTCCCCGCCAAGCATCTCACGGTAAGTCTTCTTCTCTTGCGGAGGGATGAGGGTAGATTGGGGCTTGTAAGGTTGCTAGGGGGCTTGTGTGGGGTTTGCGTTATCATTGTTGGTGGTGCTGCTCGAGTTCGGTGGATGTTTCGTGATGTGCCGTGACGGTTGGTTTGTGGTCCGGATGGTGTGGCGCCGCGAAATTGTCGAACGTGACGTTGGCGCCGCATGTCGCCAATGGTGATGTCCTCGGCTTGGTCAGTGGAGATCATCACGTCGTGGTGTTGGTCCCGCTGGAGGTACAGAGCCGCCGTGGGGGAGATGATCCTTCTTCCGTGGTTTGGTTGTATTAGATGTCGGTTTGTGGAGTTGCAATGTCACGGGTTGGAGGCGGTGGTGAACTCGGGTGGTGGTGGTATTTGGGATGATGATCGGTTGGTTTTTGACGGGAGATCTTGAGGCTGTGATGATGATGGCGCTACGGTGACGCTCGGGGTGCTGGGAGTTATCATGGCGGGTGACGGTTGGTCGGTGGGATCAAGCCGGGCGATGGTGGCTCGGTGGTGGAGTAGCTGCCCGGCGGTGTTGATCGCCATGGAGTTGCAGTAGGAGGAGATGAGTCGTGACATGCTGCATGAAGAAGAAGATCGCTTCTTTGAATGTTAATTATTTTAATTTATTTAATAATTAAATATTATTTTTAATAATATTTTATTATATTAGGTTGCGGGTTTAGGAATTGAGGGTGTAGACAGCGCAGAAAAAGTTTCCGGAAGTCGCACAAAAATTGTGTCGAAAAGTGCTAGTACTGGCTAAGGTGAGTGCAGTACCGTGGTCGGACTGGACTTACGGAGGTTTCCCGGTTTAATTTATGCGTAGGATTTATTTCCGTGATTTTTGGTGTTTGATGTGGTGTTAAAAATTAATTGTGAGTTGATTAAATCCCGGAAATTGCTGAATTTAATTGCCGTAATTAAATTGTGGTTTTGTTGAATTTAATTAATTATTTTTGGTGTAAAAAAAATTTAATTGTTGAATCGTTGAATTTATTTAAATTGCTTCTTTGTTGATTTTTAATTAATTATTTTAGTGTGAAAATAATTTAATTAAATGCTGTTTTGCTGCTTGTCAAATCCCGAGCATATTATTATGCTGAGAAGTTTTCTGTAGTCGCCTGTCTGTTATTGACCTAGTAGACAGACTGATCGCCTCCTCAATATTTATTAAATACTGACTGCGGAATAAGATGACATACCGGGAAGGTTGCTATTTATTTATTTACTACTGTTTGTTTTGTTATTATTGAATTGTCGTAAACTGTTAGGTCGTTAGTTATTCCCGTTACGATTTTATTTGATTATAATAAATCGTTGAATGCTGTTTTTGGTTGAGTTAATTAATTGATTTTTACCGCTGCAGGTTTTAGTATTTATGGGAATATTAAAAAAAAAAAAAATGGGCTCGTATGCTTCAATTTGGTATTAGAGCGGAGTTGTTTCTAGGATGTTAGATATCTTGCTGTGCTGAAATGGTTGTATTTTTTGAATCGAAAGGTCATTCGATTGTTGTTAGTCATAGCTTTATTATCTCTTGTTGTGGGGTTTCGGGGTATGTCTTCTTTTCCAGCCGGTAAGAGGTTCCACGGTAAGACTCGTTTTGTTGCTATGCTATTTTCTTGGTGTAAATTAGTATAAAGTTGCGTGTTAGGTGGTTGACCACAGGACGACTGTAGTTAGACTTCCGGGGTGGGTTTGCTAGTGGAGCAAGCAGAGTTGAGAGGGGTCTCAGGGGTTGTGGCGGCAAAGTTGGCCGAGGCAGAAGCAGGCAGGGCGACGGAGCCGCCGAGGTTGGGGTGCAGAGCGTCAAAGGAGCATGCAGGGGTTGAGTTCCAGAGGACGACGGTCAGCCAGAGCACGTGGTCGGACATGATGTTATGCTGGCGCAGGGTGAGGCTCAGGCAGGTAAACCAGATCCCGAATGAAGCTGTGTTGGGGATCGTATCTAATTTTTAGAAGTGGATACGCTAGTGGTACCATTTCTAGCTCTAGTGGCGCCATAGGGAATGATGTGATGCCGGGTGTTGTTGCTCGAGAGTTCAGTGGAGGGTTGAGGCCGAGCCAAGGGTTCCTTACACCGAGGGTGATGGAGCATATGCAGAGGTTAGGGCACCAAGTTTTTCAAAGGTGGTGCTCGACCGATTGAGTCTGGTGAGTGGAGGTTCCGGTGGAGAGGAACTTCCATCGATCAGGTGCTGAGGAGTATAGATTGACTTGGCGGTGCATTATTCTGGAGGAAGATGCACATGAGTGGTGGCTAGGTGTTGCTGCGAGGAGAAAGTGGGGAGTGGTGTCTTGCAGCAGTTCCAAGAGGGAGTTCGATCTCAAGTATTTTCCACAGGAGTCTCGGGACAGGGTGCAAGGGGAGTTTCGGTACTTGTGGTAAGGGTGTTGTAGATCCTTGCTAGTGGATATAGGTTTTGGAGTGTGATAGATCATTGCTGATTGATCTTTTTGTAGGTCATGTTGTTGACCTTGCTGTAGGTAGTTTGTTGTTGTGTCTAAGTGATTAAAAGAGTTCTGATCGATGCTGTGATCAAGGATCGAGCTGTTTTGGGGATTGTTGCATCCTGTAATGCTGTGATGTTGGGTTGTTTATACTTAGTTCGGCTGTATGGATCGTGCTGCGTTGATCCTAGCACTTGGTTCGGCTGATTAGGACTTGTCCTAATGCTGTTTGATGGGGTTCCGTGCTTTGGAATCTCATCGCTGGGTGGTGTTTACTGGTCGGCTTTCTGTGTGAATCTTGATGTTGTCTCGGTAAGCCACTAGAGATCTTAGGATCTTGCTGGACTTGATGATCGGGTCACGCTGGACTTTGAGATGCTTGTCATTTTTACTGCGCTGAGCTGTTCCGGGGATCCGTAAGCGAAGTTTGCCTGATCGGGTCACGCCGACTCCGAGATGCTTGTTATTCTCATGCGCTGTAGCTGTTCCAGGATCCGTAGGCGAGCTTATTCAAACCAAGTGGGGTCTTATGGTGTCAGATTCGTGGAGTATTTGAACTCAAAGATAGATAATGAGGTGT